>JANAVB010011200.1:5835055-5877555 GCA_029216955.1 Iris pallida | reverse complement strand
ATGTTGGTCGTACTGATGGAATCTTGTGAAACCCTTACTTGCATAAAAAGCTGATCTGGTGAAGTTGTTACTGAAACAGAACATAAAAGTAGAAAGTAGAAAATAGTGGTCACGCGCTGACCAGACTTCCATCGGCACACTTTCCTAGAACTCAACTTCTAGATTTTTCATTGTAAACTCTCTTCTTAGAGAATTTTTATTGTAACTTTCTACAAACTTTATACAAGTTTTTTCTTTATCAAAAACTGGTTAAACAAACATGTGCTCTTCTGAGAATTTATGCCTTTGCAAATGCCTACTTAAACATACAATTTTACAAAATCAACTAGTTAAAGGATCCCAAAAATTCCAATGTATGCACTCTGGCAATGCCGATAGAAGACTAGAAAGTACGTCCAAATTATTATTTCATATACTTTTACTTTTCTGTAAATTTATAGCAAGTAATCCTCATTTGGAAGGCCATTGGTTTATGTGAATCACTAAATTTCTAGAGCCAATGGTTTCTGTGAATCACTGAATTTCTAGAAAGATCGAACTATCAAATAATTATTATTTTTCCAAGAGACTCAATAAAATTACTAGAAGAATAAATTTGTTCCTGTTTTATTCTATCTATTCAACTAAATGAGGGTGTCATCTCCACTTCCAAAAACAACTAATTTTGTAAATTACTAATACTCTTTGGCTTTTAAGTACTAGCATATATGCACGTGCTTTGCACGTATTTTAACCTCCTTTTAATTAACTTTTTTGTACTTGGGAAATCAAAAGGCATCACAACAGCAAACTACATTTCTCTAAAAAATCTATATGTAATTACCTAGCTGCCCACATTAAATTTAATGAACAATTTTAATTAGTAAAGTTAGGTAAAGGGCATATTTGGAAGAAAAAATTCAAGATGAAGCCAACTTTCCTTATTATATAGTAGTATAGATAGATTAGGAGTGACTGAATGAATATTGCACTAACTAGTATCTAAAGATGCAATATAAATTTTACGTATCAGCCGAAACTACCGAAATCAACCAATTAAAAATCACCATAAAACCCCAAATCCCGCTGAAAATTTCAAACCCGATACTCATAAATGCTCCAAAATTGATACAAATACCCGTACAACGAACCTTGAGATAAACCTTTAAGCATTTCTAATGTAGTCTTGTTATAGTTGTTAGAAGGAAGATAGCTGGCTGCAATTACGTTGTATCTATAATATAAAGCACAGTGGGTTTTTGGTCTGACCCATTTGCTTTGGTTCAACGATGATGAAAGGACTAAATTGCCCCTCTCTCTATAAGAGACAAGGAGGTCCCATGTTGGGTGCGGAGCAACCGGTTGTTCCAACGGCACCCCCGCCTCCAGCTCCTCTTGTACCGTCCCTCCCTCTGCCGCCTCCGCTCCATCCTTGCCCACGCCGTCGTCGGCGGCCTCGTCCGCAACTCCTTCGTCGCAAGCAGCCTCCTCCACAGCGCCGTCGACGCCGACCTTTCCTTCGCCGCCTCCCTCTTCTCCGCCATGACCAACCCCAACCCCTTCTCTTTCAACACCGCCATCGCCATCTCCGCCGACCCACTCTCCATCTACTCCCAAATGCTCCGCCGCCGCGTCCCTCCCGACTCCCACACCTTCTCTTCCTTGCTCAACACCACTACCGCCGTCGCCGCCACCAGGTCGCTCCACGCACACGCCCTCCTCCTCGGATTCCGACCCGACCCCTTTGTGCAGACCATCCTGCTCACAGCCTACTCCCGACGCGGCTCTGCCGACCACGCCCTGCGGGTGTTCGACGGAATGCCGCACAGGGACGTCGTCTCCTGGACCGTCGACGTCTCGGGCCTCGCCGCCCTCGGACGCCCCGCGACGGCCCTGTGCGTCTTCGCCTCCATGAGGCCCCACGCCGCCCCGAACGCCGCTACTGGTCTTTTCCATGTCCGCCTCCGCCGGGCTCGGGTCCCTGACGTTGTCCCGGTGCCTGCACGCCTACGTCGAGAAGGCCGGGTTCGAAGGCCGCGTCTCTGTCCGGAACTCCCTGGCGCTGGCCCAGTGCCTGCACACCTACGTCGAGAAGGCCGGATTCGTGTCCGTGCCATTATGGCACGGGTTATCCACTAGTAACCTATAAAAGAAAGTTTCACTAGATGGAAGGTGTTAATGTCCAGCAAAGGTTTCAACTTTAACCGTCGAACCTCCTTGATTGTTTTAATTACAAAATAAGCAGCAATTTTAAGATGTGGTGTAGACGACAATAATAGCTGTGATACTCTAGATGATATAGTTAGTTATGCATTTGCAAGGTGTGCATTTGATATATAACATCCTTTACCGGCAACAAGGAGGGTGAAGTGGATTGTTTACATTCCCTGTGTTCTTTCCCAAGTGTTTATCACCAGAATAGAAGAGAAGGTAGTAGATCCTAAAACTGAAGAAATGACAAAGATGGACACGCCACAGCCATCTAACAACACGGTAATTTTTTAAAGTAGCACTAATCTAGCAAGTTAACCAGAGTACTTTTTCCATCTTATTGGCCATAACATTTCTAAATTCTCTTACTTGCCACCCCCCCCCCTTCCTATTTCTTGCTCTCGACTCTCTTCTTTCCTATTCAATAAGCCCTATTTTGATTGTTGGGCTTCATGAGAAGAAAGCCTCCCATAAATTTGACAAATGGTGCTCGACTTAGTATTTTTTGCTTCCCTCCTATTTCTTCCTTCCGCAAAGTTGCACGGACACAAACACGACGCTGCGTGATACGGGCAAGATAACACGGACACAACATTGTTTTTTTTTGTGGCCTAGTCTGTGTTGCACGGACACTTATTTGATACGACACATTTCAGACACGATGCTACGGACTCAACACCTATTTTTCCGTAACCCACTTCACCCTCCTTGTTGCGGGTGAAGGATCTTATATGTCAAATGCCATCTATCACTACCATCACTGAAGTACTAGGAAACACAAACACTCCAAACTAGGTGCGTTCCCGTCCTGGATCATGTCGAACACGCACCGGAAACGACACGTGCACTCGAAGGTACGCTAGGACCTAAGAATCATGAATGAACACTCATGCTGCGATTATGTTGTGCCAGGCACACATATTAGACACGCCACGGGCACTCCGAAATATGCTACCACACGTTTATCACCAGAACAGAAGAGCAGAAGCTACTAGATCCTATAACTCTAGAAAAGACAAACGGGAGCAGGCCACAACCATCAGATCTAAAAGTCAAATAAATTTCTAAGGTTAATCTAGCAAGTTAACCATTTTTTTTCCATCTCATGGGCCACACCATTTCTAAGGTCAATTACTTTGTCCACTCTCTCCTTTCCTATTCAATAAACATTGTTTTGATTGTTGGCCTTCTTGAGATGAAAATCTTTCATAAATCCCACAAAGGGTGCTCGACTTGGTACTTCTTCTTGCGTCCAATTTCTTCCTTCGGCTATGTTGCATTGACACGAACGTGACGCTGTACGACAAGGGGAAGACAACGAGGAAAAGATGTAGCGTTTTCGAGTGTCCATCTCATGTCCAGGGAGTACTCCACACGATGGGACACGGGGAAGGCACTTATTTTCGGAGTGTCTTTTGCGCCCTGCTGTTCCTAAAGTCTCTTACATTGGGGTTCCCCTCGCAAAGTAGAACCGACAAAAATATAACACAACGGGACACGGAACCGGTGGTTATGAACAAGGCACGTACGTCGTGCCCGACGCATTTCCGTGCTACCTACATGCTTAGGGCAAACTGTGACGGAAATCACAATGGGTTCTAAAACCTCGTCACCGAATTCTTGTATGTTCACTATAAGTGCGAGGGAAGACCTTGTTGAGAGGTCTGGTGAGTGTCTTCGGGAGAGGGAACTATGAAGACGCCGCCACTGGACTCGGACGACGAGTCCAGATCCTTGTAGTCTCTCGGAGCTGCTGCTCCTCCTCCTCCTCCGTTCCCACCGTCGTCGTTAGCCGATTTCTCCGACCCGCCATCGTCGGGCTGCTGCGGATCTTCTTCTTCGGCGGCGGCGGCTGCGGCGGGGGATGGTGTGATGTTTTCGGTCTCGACGAAGCCGTCGGGCAGGGAGTCGGCCTCTGGAAGCCGGTGGTTGACCGGGGAAGTTTCCATTCTTCAATTTGGGGATGGAAGGAAGAAGAAGAGGAGGAGGGTTTATGGGGAGATCTAACGATTTTGGGTGGTTCAATTATGAGTACGGAGACGCATAAATTGGGCCTAATTTGGCTTGCGGAAAGGAAAGGAAGCAAATTAAATTGTTTGTTGTTTCTTTTGCTTGGGAAATTGTAATTCCAGCACCCTACTACCACTATTTTTATAAATAGAAAGAATAATCGACCTCGTGATCCATTAGTATTTCTTTGTCCAATCATTGTCTTATACTTCTCTTCGGTAACTACACGAGTCACTCGAGTTCGGTAAAAATTTTATTAACTTTTTTCTTTCATGGTTAGAAAAATTATGTAAACTGAAATAAAAAAGCAAGGTTCGTCTCGATAGGTTTTCTGAAATTTGGTTCTAAAAATAATTGGCTAAATCACAAATTGATATACTCAACTTTTGATAGGCATCAACTTGAAACCCTCTCTTCAAACGGTATTAATCGAGCTAGTAAACGACAAAAATATCCTTCCCAACCCCGCCTCTAGTCCTTCCTCTTTCTCCGACGACGGCAGCCGGATGGGAGGTTGCACAGCCGACAGCAGCCACCGTCGCGAAAAAGGTGCGCGCGGAGGAGACTCGAGCTGGGGGGCTGCTGCGCACGACGGAGGGGCGCATGCGCGGTGGTGTTGCAACAGCGGAGGAGGGAGGATGCGTGCGGCGGAGGGGCGCATGCGCGGTGGTGTTGCAACAGCGGGGGAGGGAGGATGCGTGCGGCGGAGGGGCGCACGTGCAGTGGGGTGTTGGCGGTGGGGGAAGGGGGTGGCGTGAGGTTTGGGAGGGGTGCCCGTGGTGGGGTGGCGGTGGGGGGGGTGGGGGGTGGGGTGGGTGGGGGGAAGGGGTGGGGGTCAACGGTCGGGTGGAGGAGGATAGTTTAGAAATTATTATTATTATTATTATTATTATTGAAACTAACAATTAGGGTGACAGAGGGATCAAGTTGAAAATATTAGTTGAGAGAGGGTATTAAATTAGTAACTATCAAAGTTGATGATATTAAGTTGAAAATATGGAATAGTTGAGGGTATCAAGTTATAATTTAGCCAAAAAAAATTCAAAGAAGATGTTATAAAATTATCTTCTGGGTTATAGATTATGCTTTGTGTTTTGTTACTTTCATCTGAAAAATAGTTTTAAGAAACAAAAGTTAAAGATTTTGTTTGGTAAAATATTTAAAGAAAATAATTGTCAATAATTTTTTATATATATGTTTAGTTTTGTTAAAAAAAAATGTAAACAAAATAAATAACAATCTTGTTGTACGGTTAGCTTAGTACTAGCTCACTACTAGCAAATGCTGATGTGGCGGAGAGAGGTAACCAAGTTTACAGGTTTAGCTGGTCAACAGCTTTTGGAAAATATTCTTTAAACATTTATCTTATGTTAATTGGCTCCCAAAAATTTTGGGTGATGACATCTCCCATTATGTGGCATCTGACATGGAAAGTGACATGGCAGTTGAATGTCATGTTTTAACCCAAAAAATTAATTACCCAAAAAAATTATTGTTAATTAATGCTAATGCTAATTTTAATTTAATGTTAATATTAATTTTAATGTTAATGTTAAAATTAATATTAATGCTAATTAATGTTAATATTAATATTCATGTTAATTTGAAGTTAATATTAATTTTAGTATTAAATTTAATGTTAATGATAATTTTAATTTAATGTTAATATTAATTTTAGGCTAAATTGTACTCTGATACCCTCAACTATTCCGCTTTTTCAAGTTGATACCATAAATTTTTTTACTCAACAACTTAATACCTCAACTATTATTTTTTTAACTTGATACCTAAATTTTTAAAAATTTCCAAATTGTCCTTGTCCCTTCCCTCTCCCCTCCTCCCCCCTCCCTCCCCCCTCCTCCACTCCGGCGACCACCTCCCTCCCTTCCCTCTCCGGCGACCACCTCCCCCCCCCCTCCCGTGGCGGCAACCCCTCCCCCTCCCGCGGCGGCGACCCCCCCTCTCCCTCCCACTCCGGCGATGGTGGAGTCGGGAAAGGAGGGCAGCGGGAGAGGGAGAGGAGGGAGCGGGTGGCCGGAGGGTGGAGGGGAGCGGGGGGGGGGGGGGGGGGGGGGGGGCAGAGGGGGAGGGTACAAGCGGGGCGGGAGGGGCGGAGGGTGCGGGCGGGGCGGCGGGGAGAGGGACGGGGGCGGGGTGGTGGCCGGAAAGGGGGGGCTGGAGGAGGGGAGGGGTTGAGTGGTAGTTTTAATTTTTGGGTAAGGGCATTATTGTCCAAAAAAAATTTAGGGTATCAAGTTGAAAAAAAATAGTTGAAGTATCAACTTGAAAAAGCGGAATAGTTGAGGGTATCAAAGTGCAATTAAGCCTTAATTTTAATGTTAATGTTAATGTTAATGTTAAAGTTAAAGTTAATATTAATGTTAATTCTAATATTAATGTTAATTTTAATATTAATATTAATGTTAACCAGCTAAACCTGTAAACTTGGTTACCTCTTTCCGCCACATCAGTATTTGCTAGTAGTGAGCTAGTACTAAGCCAGTCATAGACTGCGTAGGGACTGGCCTCAGACTGCGTAGGGACTGGCGTTCAGCCTCTATCTCTCACAAAACACGACTGCTCCTATCGGATTAGTAGTATTGTCCTCGGACGAAGCCGGGAGGTTGAGATCCAACGACAGCATGAACTTCTTGTTGTCCTCATTCTTGGACTCCGCGACGGAGACAGCCCCCACTAGCATGTGCCGCCTCACGTGTTGTTGCTTTCGCCCTCTTCGACACTGCCTCATATCCCGACTTTGCATCGTCCACATCCTCCCCACTGAAGGCACATGGTGTAGGGGTTCGAGGTCGGGAAGGGGGTCGACCCCCCACCGGCCTGTGTTGTAACGGCCGTCTTATCCGGATCCTCACCTAGGGGTAGAGGCTCTACAAGCAGATCTACGACGACGGAGGCTCCACGAGCGGATCCACGACGCTCGTGTCGGGAGGGGTAGGGATTGACGGCGGGAGAGGGCAGGGCAGGGGAGGGCGGAGGTGGTAGAGAGGGAAAAAATTATGGGGAGAAGCCGACAGACTCTTTGAGTAAGGACCCTAAAGAGGATAGAGAAGAAAAAAAGTTGTAAACATACACTGAGAAAAGAAATTTAATATTATCTCTCAAAACTATGTTTAAGCACTATTTTATGAGAAAAAAAATTAAGAGTCATTCTTGAGATTCAAGAGCCAAACAGCTTTTAGAGAGAAGGCTATGTTTAAACTCAAAAACTTGACTTTAAACATGCATCCAAACGCACCCTAAATAATTTGGAGTGGAAAGTAGGGGAACTATTTGTTCTTGTTTTCATTTTTCTTCAAAATTAAATTTCTTTCGTGTACGTTTTCTTTGGCATTCGAATACAAAAAAGAATAACTTAGAAAAAGTTCATTCATGTTGTGGTGGGCTATTATAGTCCATCCATGTTGTGGAACTGTGCTCACATTTGGTGTAGTATACAATTTACGTTTGGTTGATAGTAAAAGATATCATTGCATCATATTTACTGTGCTATTTTATATTAATTTTGGTATTATTTTATTGTAAATGGTGTCATTTGATTGCAGCAAAAGCTGTTATAAATATTCATTTGCAGTCAAAATAATTATAACATCATTTATATATCTTTTGCAACAATGAATTTTAATTTACAGCAATCAAATAGTCCCTAAGTGCAATAATACTTAAAAAAGTAAATTTTATTTCATAAATTATTTTCTTTTGTGGCCAATACGATAATGCACACATATATTTGTTGCAAATAAGGTATAACCATGTACATCAGTATTTGTTACAAAGAAGGTTCGTAATTATCAATATTGTTGGGTTTTGGTCTTTTACAAAGAGAATTTTAGTCCCACATCGGCTAGACCAAAGGACTTGTATCTCTATATATTAGGTCTTTTACAAAGAGAATTTTAGTCCCACATCGGCTAGACCAAAGGACTTGTATCTCTATATATTAGCTTTGCTTCTTTAGAGATGCACATGTGGTGTGGAGGTACATGGGTGTGCCATGTGGGGTTATTTTTCTAATGGAAAAAAGACTAAATCAACAATTGAAAGCATTCATGCTTTTTGCTCTTGGGAAATTTATTTCCATGGGAGCTAAGCGATTCGGACTCAGACTCGGGCTCAAGTTGCTGCCACGTTGCGCAAGCCCAGTTGCGCTGCCTAGGTGCGCGTCCAGGTTACGCTTGGGTGTGCTGGGTTGCGCGGGTTGCTCGGGTTGCGTCGGCGCGCTGGTTGCGCTGCGTACGCCGTGTGCGCAATGCGTGCAGTGCGAGCAGTGTGCGCAGTTCAGTGCGCGCTCTGTCGCGCAGAGTGCAAGGAGTGCAGGGTGCGCGCAGTGGCGCAACTTGCAGCAGAACGTGTGTTTGCACGTTCTGGGCGGTTGCTACATGTTCGGGGTAGTTTTTACCATGTCCCTAACTTTGTGGCAACCGAGCAGTTGATGCAGGGCCTATATAAGGCATCATCTCTCTCACAAGGCAAGGGATATAAAAATAATAGAAGCCACTACAGAAAGTTTACGAAGTGTTTTTTAACACAAGTAAACAGAGAACTCAGAAGTGTTTTTTAACACAGTTCTGATCGGAATTTGTTTACGAATTCCAGCAGCCTTTGAGAGAGAGAAAAGGCGCCGCACCAGCGTTGCTTTTGCACGGGAGTTCGTGTCCATCCGAGGAGTCAGAAGAGCAGGAGTGTTCCAAGTTCTCCAACGAACTTGCTGGTTTCTGGAAGCTGTTCGTGTAGGGCGAATAAAGCTTTGAGCAACGGTGATCATTCACCCCAGCAGACCATCTTCCATCTTTCGCCTGTTATCTTCTTCGTTGCTGTGGAATACGAAATCTTTTTAGATTCTCGTATATCATATGTTGTTGTAGATTATGAAATCTTTTTAGATTCTCGTAATATCGTCTAACGAGATCTTTTTAGATCAACGTTATACTTGCGCAACCTTCTTAAAAGTGTTGCGTTGGAACATTATTTTTACAATTGTTTCATTTTCTTTGTTTTCTATCGAAAAATTGTGCCCCGGCACTAACAATCTCAAAGCTTTATTGCTACGATGGAAAACTTTAATGCTTCACTCCTCAACACTGACTTCTGTAAGTTAGAAAAGTTTGATGGAGAGCATTATCAAGTCTGAAAGAGGAAGGTTTATCTCACTTTTCAACTCAGAGACGTTGATCACATGCTTCTTGAAGAGGATCCTACTGTTCCAGATACTGGGTCTGCTGCCGCAATCACTGCGGCTACTAAACTTCAGGCCAAGTGGAGAAGGGAGAATAGCATTTGCAGGCTGCATATCCTGAATGCTATGGAGGATTCTCTAGCAGAATCCTACAGTAAGAAGACAATTGCCAGAGACATATGGGAGTCTCTGGAGAAACTGTACCAAGAAGACAAGAATAGGAGCAAGATATTTGTGGTTGAAAAATATCACAAATGGCTCTTTGAGGACGAGAAGTCCATGTTGTCGCAGGTAAAAGAATTTCTGAAGCTGCGATAGAAGTTGGAAGACGAGACGATGCCCCTCCCCGACAAGTTTGTTGTTGGAGGGATTGTCTCAAAGCTCCCCGCTGGGTGGAGTAAGTTCTATGCAAACATGCATAGGAAGAAGCTGGAGATCACCCTTGAAGATCTCCTGCAGGAAATCTATGTTGAGGACCAGATGCGGGCTCAACTGAAGGTAGACGCACTGTCCAAGCAATTGGCTAACACCAATCTGGTTCATACCAAGGAACCAAGGGGAAAGCAGGCGGCTTCCCACAGCAAGAAGAAGGACCCTAACAATCTAAACGTGAAGGGGACTTCCTTCAAGCGAAAGAAGGCAAAGTCTCAGATGCCTTGTTTCAAGTGTGGCAAGAAGGGCCACTTCAAAAGTGAATGCAAAGCAAAGACCAAGCAATCAGAGCAATGAGAGCCTAGTAAGGTATCTATGATCACTGACGTTGTTGCTATGATTGCGCAGGTTGATGCGATAAGGACTGACTCTGACTGGTGGGTAGACACTGGAGCCTCCTGCCATGTCTGCTCCAGTAAGGAGTGGTTCACCACCTACACACCTACTTATGAATGGTTATGATGGCGAACCAGGCACAAGCTGAAGTACTCGGAATAGGGACGGAGGTGTTGAAGCTGACTGCTGGCAAGTCTCTGACGCTTCAAGACGTGAAGCACGTACCTGCTATCGCCAAGAACCTGATCTCAGGAGACCTACTCTGTAATGCAGGCCTCAGGATGGACATCAATGCTGGCCAGATGGTGATGTCTATCAAGGGAACATATTTCGGGAAAGCTTTTTATACCGAAGGAATGTTCAAAATTCAGCTTGTAAAGCAGTCCAATGTAATTAATGTGATCAATGAAATCACTTCTTCTGCTTATACTCTTGAGTTGTGGCATAATAGGCTAGGACATGTTCATTGTAAACGAATAAACAGAATGTCTAGTCTAGGACTTATCTCCAAGTGTGGGGGTAAGGTAGAGAAATGTGAAGTTTGTGCTCAAACAAAGATCACAAGAAAACCCTTTACTCGGGTTAATCGAAGTACAGATCTTCTGGAGTTGGTACACTCCGATATCTGTGACTTCAAACAGTTCTCTACAAAGGCCGAGATGAAGTATTTTATAACCTTCATCGATGACTTCTCAAAGTATGCGTTCGTCTACTTGCTGAAGGCTAAAGACAAAGCATTCGAGAAGTTCAAGGAGTTCAGAGCCGAAGCTGAGCGGCAGACTAGACAACAACTCAAAAGAATAAGAAGTGATCGAGGTGGAGAGTACAGATCTCATGAATTCACATCGTTCTGTAAAGAACATGGAATTGTCAATGAGACTACGGCTCAGTACTCTCCTTAATCAAACGGAGTAGCAGAGAGGAAGAACAAAACGTTAACAGAAATGATTAACTCAATGTTGTTGACTGCTGGCCTTCCTAAGTGCTACTGGGGAGAAGCTGCATTGACGACCACTTTTATTCTAAATAGAGTGCCTCATACAACTTCTGACATTACTCCTCATGAACTCTGGTTCAAGGTCAGACCTAACTTGAATGTCATTCGAGTGTGGGGGTGTCTGGCATATGTCAAGCTTCCAGATCTGAAGATTCAGAAGCTTGGGACAAGGACTACTAAGACGATCTTCTTGGGGTATGCCGAGAAGAGTGATGCTCGGAGATTTCTTGATATTGAGTCAAATCATATCATTGAATCGCGCGACGCAGAATATTTTGAAGACAAATTTATAAGGCACAAGAATATTGTTCTTGCGGATGTACCGGAGAACAATGAGGGTGCGCAAGAAACTGAAGTCTTCAATGAAGATGTGGTCCAAGAAGATATTGTTGTTGAAACAACGGTTGAACCAGAACAAGCTGAGCCGTCTGCTAAGCGTGTAAGGAGGCCGAAGGACTTCGGAAGTGACTTTGTCACCTATCATGTGGAAGCAGATCCACTTACCTATGATGAGGCGATGAAGACCAGAGATGCAGTTTTCTGGAAGGAGACGATTGATAATAAAATTGATTCCATCACCTCAAATAACACTTGGGTGTTGGTTGATCTTCCTGAATGAGCAAAACCCATCGAATGCAAATGGATCTTCAAGAAGAAGATGAAAGCAGACGGAACTATTGATAAGTTCAAGGCTAGGCTGGTAGCCAAGGGATTTTCTCAGAAGCAGGGGATTGACTACTTTGACACATATGCTCCAGTAGCCCGGATGACCACCATCAGATTGTTGATTGCTCTCGCAGCAATACATAAGATGGTGATACATCAGATGGATGTGAAAACGATTTTCCTAAATGGCGAGCTGACCGAAGAGATATACATGCAACAACCAGAGGGATTTGTCGTCAAGGGTCTTGAAGACAAAGTCTGCAAGTTGGTGAAATCTTTGTACGGTCTTAAACAGACTCCCAAGATGTGGCATGAGAAATTTGACAAAGTTATAAGGTCAAATGGCTACATGGTCAGCGAGACGGACAAATGTGTTTACACGAAGTTCGCTAATGGAAGAGATGTGATCGTTTGTCTGTACATGGACGACATGCTTATCCTAGGTATGGATATGAGCTGTGTTACGGAGACAAAGAAATTCATCTCGAGCAAGTTCAGTATGAAGGACTTGGGGAAAGCTGATGTGATCTTAGGGATCAAGATCATCCGGACAGACACTAGACTAGCGCTGTCACAGTCGCATTATATTGAGAAAATGATCACTCATTATGGGTATCGGGATCTTCCTGGGATCGATACGCCGTACAGGTGTGATCTGAAGCTGAAGCCTAATTAAGGGGAAAGTGTCAGGCAGCTGGAATATGCAAGCGTAATCGAGAGTTTGATATATGCTACTACTGCCACAAGGCCTGCTCATCGTAGAAATGCTGAGTCGTTTCACGAGCAATCCAGGTGTTGAACACTGGAAAGCTGTGAAACAGATTATGAGATATCTCAAGAAGACTCAGACATATGTACTGTACTACAGCGGAGATCCGCCGGTAGTGGAAGACTTCAGTGATGCCAGCTGGTGCTCAGAGGTGGAGAGCGAGAGGTCCACAGCTGGATTCATTTTTACAATGGATGGAGCTGCTATATCGTGGAAGTCGAAGAAGCAGACTATGCTCTCGCGGTCATCCATGGAATCTGAATTCTTTGCACTTGATACCGCAGCCAAGGAAGCAGAATGGCTTCGGGAGCTCATGTATGATCTTTCAGTGGTTGGGGGCAAATACCGGCAATACCGATATACTGCGACAACCAGACAACTGCGACGGTGGCATCAAATGACCTCTTCAACGGAAAGAAGAGGATTGTGCGGTTGAAGCACAGGGCAGTACACGATCTTATCAAGAGAGGTGTTATTACAGTGATTAATGTTCGGAGTCAGAAGAACCTGGCGAATCCGTTCACCAAGGGCCTCAAGCGCCAGCTGGTCGATGATACAGCTTGTAAAATAGGCTTGAAGGTATTCTGATATTGTATTATTGTATTCCTACCATAAAGTTTTATGCTAATAGTTCAAAGAGAAATCTACTAGGCATCTAGCTTTTGGTTCAAGGGAGGACCACTAATCGGAAGAATATCAGGAACGGTGGGTACATGTTCTATTGGGCATAGAGAGGTTACGGACCTATAACCACTGTTGTCTACTATTATTTTCTGCAAAAAACGGTTCCTGTGGGAAGGTTGGCTTAATTGTCTTAATGAGTTCTCAGGCAGAGTGAATGCCTGGTGTGCTTTACAGGAAGCACGGTAGAGCAGCACTACAAGGAGTGAAACTCCATGCTACAGTGGGGTGACTCCACGATGAGGTTCCTATATGTGGGGTGCTGCCCAAAAATAGGTTAAAGCCTCGACTTTGCAGGCCAAGTCATAGCGGCGTAGCACCACAAATAGGCAGTTAGCCTAATGCTGTATGTTAAAATAAAGAGGGGTGTAGTCAGCATTACAAAGAGGAGGAGTTCCTCATGTTACAGTGGCATGACACCACGATAAGGTACCCGGTTAGGGATAAAGCCTCGGCCTTGCAAGCCATGTCGGTGCGGCGTAACACCACAAGGGAGCCTAAGGCTTCATGCTGGGTAGTTTGGCACTACAAAGAGGCAGTTGCCTCATGCTATAGTAGTATAACACTACAAAGGTTCCCAGATATGGGGTGATTCCCAGGGAGGGGTAATGCCTTGGCTTTAAGCCATATCATAGCGGCGTAGCACCGCAAGGAAAGCGCAAAACGTTTCATGCCATGTCTCTTTATAATGAACTCACCTATAGTGTATGGACAAAGAGATATCAGGCCGTCTCTTGAGGGTAAACTTGTAGACGCCCAAAATTATACACTGAAACCAGGCTGGCACAGGGTCTTTAATGTGTAGCCATAAGCACATATAACTACATTATGTGAGTGGGAAGAATTTCAGCTATGATGCAGAATTCGAGGCTTAGTCCATTCTTGTATTATAGTCTGTTGTTTGAACCATGCGGGAAGATTCAAGTCGTCAGCGACATCTCTCCTAATGCATATGGACAGTTACTGTGGGGAACACTTACACTCATATATAGAGATATGTGGGGGATTGTCAGGTTTTGGTCTTTTATAAAGAGAATTTTAGTCCCACATCGGCTAGACCAAAGGACTTGTATCTCTATATATTAGCTTTGCTTCTTTAGAGATGCACATGTGGTGTGGAGGTGCATATGGGTGTGCCATGTGGGGTTATTTTTCTAATGGAAAAAAGACTAAATCAACAATTGAAAACATTCATGCTTTTTGCTCTTGGGAAATTTATTTCCATGGGAGCTAAGCCCCGTAGGGGCTTAGCGACTCGGACTCGGACTCGGACTCGGGCTCATGAGGCGTACTGTGACATTTTGTTGGCGCACTTTGCACTTACCACGTCAGCATCGTCGCTAGGCGCATAGTGCGCTTTAGTTGCGCTCGTTGCGCGAGCCACTTGCGCTGTCACGTTGTGCAAGCCCAGTTGTACTGCCCAGTTACGCAAGCCCAGTTGCGCTGCCCAGTTATGCAAGCCCAGTTGTGCTGCCCAGTTACGCAAGCCCAGTTATGCTGCCCAAGTGCGCGCCCAGGTTGCGCTTGGGTGTGCTAGGTTGCGCTGGGTTGCGCTGGGTTATGCGGGTTGCTCGGGTTGCACGGGCGTACTGGTTGAGCTGCGTGCGCCGTGTGCGCAATGCGTACAGTGCGAGCAGTGTGCGTAGTTCAGTACGCGCTCTGTCGCATAGAGTGCAAGGAGCGCAGGGTGCGCGCAGTTGGCGCAACTTGCAGCAGAACGTGCGTTTGCACATTCTGGGCGGTTGCTACATGTTCGGGGGTAGTTTTTACCATGTCCCTAACTTTGTGGCAACCGAGCAGTTGCTGCAGGGCCTATATAAGGCATCCTCTCTCTCATAAGGCAAGGGATATAAAAATAATAGAAGCCACTACAGAAAGTTTACGAAGTGTTTTTAACACAAGTAAACAGAGAACTCAGAAGTGTTTTTTAACACAGTTCTGATCGGAATTTGCTTGCGAATTTCAGCAGCCTTTGAGAGAGAGAAAAGGTGCCACACCAGCGTTGCTTTTCCACGGGAGTTCGTGTCCATCCGAGGAGTCAGAAGAACAGGAGTGTTCCAAGTTCTCCGACGAACTTGCTGGTTCCTGGAAGCTGTTCGTGTAGGGCGAATAAAGCTTTGAGCAACGGTGATCATTCACCCCAGCAGGTCATCTTCCATCTTTTGCCTGTCATCTTCTTCGTTGCTGTGGAATACGAAATCTTTTTAGATTCTCGTATATCATATGCTACTGTAGATTACGAAATCTTTTTAGATTCTCGTAATATCGTCTAACGAGATCTTTTTAGATCTACGTTATACTTGCGCAACCTTTCTAAAAGTGTTGCGTTGGAACATTGTTTTTACAATTGTTTCATTTTCTCTGTTTTCCATCAAAAAATTGTGCCCCGGCACTAACAAATATTGTCTCAATCAAATCAATAAATCAACTACTCATTTGTTGCTCTTTCCTAAATTATATTTTAAGAGAGAAAATTAGCTTGGTTTTTAAGACAAATATTTATGATTGGATTTAATTGGAGAATTCTAAAAAGAAAAAAAAGGGTGTCGTCTGTTAACCTGCAACCGGTGCAAAAATGAATGAAATGAGTGCTAAGTAGGATCGCTTTTTGAGGAAGGTTGATCTAGAGAATAACCAACATGCTATTTGTACGATAGCTTTATCTTATTTATACTAATTATGAAGTACAAAGTTAAACCCAATTGCAATAAAGCAAAATAAAAAAAGATGGACACAATACTTAAAATTATATACTCGATTTATAAGAAAATAAATCCTAAATATCCTAGGATACTGAGATCATAGTAATCCATAATTTTTTTACACTCTATCAAGTTGAGCTTGTCTGAAAACATATACAACTTGCAATGTATAAAATAAAAAATATAAACATATTATATTGCGACCATCGCCTTCAAGCAACTCAAGAAGACTCTATTTGTCAACATTTTGTAGATGTAGACCGCTATGATGATGATGATGATGATGATGATGACGACGACGACGATGACGACGTCTCTATCCTACTGCTGTCATGTATGTTAGCAATTATGTCCTTTATTGTAGGAAGAAGCATGAAGATTAGTAGAAGGGTGTGTTGTATACATTTGAACAGGTTAACACAAAAACCAAGTCTTCTATTGTCCTATTATTTTGCTCCTTAACTTTGGGCTTTCCTAATGGAGCACCATTCATATGTGGCTATTAATAGGAAATTGGATGGGCTCGATTGCTATATATATATATATAGTGTTCATTTCTTCTTCTTGAACACAACTTTGTTTTCTTGTGTGTGAATCTCCTACTAGAAAAATCTCTCCTTCTACTCTCACCTACAAACAACAAATTTCAGTCTTCAATATTTGGGCAAAGCTAAGTTCAAAGTCATTCTTTCCGAGTTGTGTGTGAGGAGGAGGTACCGGTAGAGCAGGGGTTTCTCCACTAGGAGCATTCGGAACAAGTCTGCACATAGACCCGAATCAACTCTTAGGGCAGTGCTACGTGCGCGACTTCCCCGGAGGCCGGTAACAATTTACTATTTTTATTTTTGTTGCAGATATTAAAAGCGAGAAAATTGAAGAAATAATAACAATCTAAGAGTTCATACGTTTTTATTGTCTAACAATAATTCTTGTTTCTACAATTTTCTTATCAATTGCATTTACAAAAGTTCGGTCTGTTAAATTTATTCACAACTTTCTTGTTCAAGCTTTTAACAATATATTTTTAGTTTGCTATTGTTAACAATATATTAGACGAAATAACTTGCTATTGTTAACATACATACATTTACTATTATAATTTGTTAACAACTTTGCCAAGCTTATCCAACTTTTCTACAAGTTTGCTATATTTGCATATAGTATCAAAATTTGCTTAGAATTAAATTTTATTAGAAATTGTTATTCATACTTAATAATTAGCTTATCACAATTCTTCTTAGCAACCTTGATATTCATTAGTCATAAAACAAGTGTTGCTTCACAAGACCGTCTCTAGGAATTGACACTTCCCTTAAAACAAGGTTGTATTAGTACATTTTGTCAATCCTAGTTTCATTTACTCAATATTTTAAAGTAAAAAGTTTGTTGATCTAGTAAATTACTCCTTTATTTTCAAAGTTCTAAAGTAGAGATTTGTTTGGGTACAAGCCGAAAGGGCCCTTCTGTCAACAAGGCGTTAATCGTCTAAGCGACGGGTACTTAAGCATTCCTAGTGAACCTCCGCTTGCTGGGATCCGGCCCCTATAGCTAACCTAACCTGATCAAAACTTGAAAACTAAAGGTGAATTACTAAGATTGTCTAAAACTATTTTTTTTAACGTAAAATTTTTTTTTATTGAGTAAATATAAATTTTTGCAAACTTTAGAGATCATGACTGTCAAGGAAGAGATCTTTACTGCCAAACCTTCAAAGTTCAATGGCACATACTTCAAAAGGTGGTAGAGCCAAATAAAATTTTGGCTAACCATTTTACGTATGATTTCTGCATTTAGATGAGTCCATACCCATCACAATTATTCTGACGATACTGAGTCTAACATAGGGGTAACCAGGTCATCCTCTTCCTCCAAACCTAAGACCCTTAAGGAAATTGACTACCACTATTTTCATAGAATCTTAAGCTGTCACGACCCGCTCCCGAATAATCGGACACGAGTCGGACACGTCCAGCCTTCGTCGCTAGACACGACGAAGTAAGTTGTACCAAACTAGGGAAATCTAACCAGATAAATATAATGTACACAATCACAGCATCTATACACGATCCCAAGATGATCACCATAATCCACAATTCTATATATCATAAATGTACTAGAGTCATCAGAAATGAAATGTACTATGAACTCTAAAACAATATCTAAGAGTAAAGCTAACAGTCTAAACCTGAAGCCTCTAGCTAAGTCATGTCTCCATCCTGCTCAGCTAATGTCCCGGGCTCTGGCCCATATGGTAGAATGATATCCTGCAAGTACACCTACAACATATCCAGTCAGGAGCGGAGCAAAGTACAGTACTAGGTAATGAACAAGAACATCATGATATGGAAATGAGTACAGGAGAACATGAACTATAAAGTATAGGAAAAGAACATGAAGGTACATGAATGTAAGTACAGAAAATAAAGTACAGGAATGTAAAGTACAGGAATGTAACTATGAACCTGAAATACAAGACATGACAGTGCACCATGTTCGAAATACAACTAGTCCATGTGACCGGCTAGGGGTAAGCACATGAAAGAACATGAAAGCACATGAATGGTACGGCTTAGGACCCGCGTGCACGATGCGAGGCCTAAGCTATCTACATGAATATAGTAACCGGGGTTTGGTCACATGGCTAGTATATTTCCCCACCCGACACAAGTAAGTACAAGAACATGAATATAGGAGTACAAGGGTACAGGATATCGTGTCATGACGTGTCACAAGAAGAGTACAAGATATGTAAATGTATAATAACCATAGAAAAGTACTTGCCTTGCTCCGGGTAATCAAGGGTAGAAAGTCTGCATGTTCACCTAGTTGGGTACAAGTTGGTTAGGATTCTAAATAATCTCATTAGCTAATATTGTTTCATAATCTAAGATCAATGATAACACTAGGCTACTATAGGTAAAGATTAGTCAAAAAGACTATAAATATATATATATTCCCAAAATAGTCTTCAATCTTAGCAATTATTAGTAAGGTAAATTGTAGGATGATGCCTTAGTATAAAATTACCAATTATAATATTCTAAGGTTATATGTTTTGAAGATGCTCCTGATAGTCAATAATATGTACTATAACAACATTAATTGAGTAATCATGGTAATTATGTATAACCCAATTTTACAAAGATGAGACTATAAAACTTACTAGCATGAACTCCCAACTCAACTAGTTTAGTATTCACAAGCAGCCCGTGTCACGACCCGCACCCACTGTGAGGGTACGAGAGCGTAACAACGCCCAGCCTATGCCTCAGTGTCGGCGGTAGAACGCTGTTCTAGGTCATGAACTATAACTAACATAATATGAATACTCTCTATAAGGAGGCCAACAAAGAGGTACAACTCAATCACAATCTAAGGTAGAATGTAGCATGATGGAAAATAGATAAGAAATCCTCAACTAAGGTACAGCAGAAAGAAATAACAAAGTCTCAACATCTCTAAAATATACAACTCTGAAAATAAGACAACAGCTAAACATGAAAAGAAAGGACAGTCTAAGCTATCTACACTATACAAGGTATCATCCTGAGCAGCTGCCTGAACCTCCCCAGGGGTCCAGGTCGCGAGTGTCAACTAGGCAAACTCCAAGTAAGGGTGCAGGGTTCCTCATCATCCTCTGTAAAATTTTCAACAGGTCCAGTCAGGACGGGAGCGAGCACAAAACATCTCATGCAGTTCATATCATGTTAGGAAATATAAAGCATGCAATAGAGTAAGGTACATGAAACGCTGAAAAAAGAATGTATATGAAAACATCAGAGATTTGATAATGGGAAATATCTATATATGATAAGTAAGAACTGTAAGCAACATGTGATTTAGAGCACAATATGGTTATGTAAACGGGTTAGATTATACAATAAAATGGGACTCCTTTGTACGTGGGTGTACAATGGACATATATAATTTCTTATACAATAGGATTGATCACATAACCAATTTTACTCTCCCTTCCCAATCAATACACAAGGATCCAATTCAGTTACGTTACCTTATACAATGGCTTGTACAATGGCTTATACAATGGCTTGTACAATGGCTTGTATAATAGCTTGTACAATGGCTCAATGTGATAATGAGAGTACAATATGCACAATGAGTGTACAATGATAAGGATATTCAATAAATACAATATGTAAGTGAAACGCATATCATAATATGTATTTAGTGAATACAAGGAGATAACATCTCAGAAGAAGATCCACATAGTACTAATCCGTGATAATGATCGTGTCAGCATCAAGTACAGTAATCTAGAGCAAGAATGTAAATCCAGACAAGTATGAAACGGTCAGAGAATGTACTCGTCTTGTATCTGAATGTCTGAAGTAAATGTACTGTCCGAGATGAGGTACCTGACTCCTAGTTAGAGCAACACAAGTCAAGCTGTATACAGGGGATGATAATAGTAATCTATAATGCATCTGCATGCTGTCTAGGTCAAACTAGACTAAAGTCAACACTTGGTCAACTCTAGTCAACCACACTAGTCAACTAGGTCAAGTCCTAGCCCAAACAAGTCTAAGTCTCACTAGGCCTAACCAAGCCTAGGCTAGCAGTCACACACCAATCACAAGGCTATACAAGCCAACACAAGTCACACATCAAGATACATCACTATCATGCATATTCTATATTCTATATATATATATATATAAGAGAAAGGAACTGTCACGCCCCGCTCCCAGAATACGGCGAGCCGAGTACGTACAACATCCCCAGGCTACGCGACCATACAACATGAACCCAATTGCATCCCGCGATTGTCGCCTGTAAGGTCCTAGATATGCATAGAGTTAAGGAAATAATACAATTTGATAGAAAGATTATTAACATATACAAAATTCAGAATATAAATTCATTAGAAATTAATACTGACACCCATATATTTCTATATGAATCGACTCCTAGATTCATGTCCATATATTCTATGTTCCATGTCAATTACTTTTTAATTTTAATAACCAAAATCAGAATATAAATTCCTAGTGTCAAACAAGAAATCATTATTGAATTGAACCAAATATGAGAAGGAATGAGGACTTGCCTTGAGGAAATTGATTTGGGGGATTAGGGCTTTGGGACTTGGATGTCCTTCTTCTTCAAACATCTCCTTCTTCTTCTTCTCTTCTTCTT
The DNA here is from genome assembly GCA_029216955.1 of Iris pallida. NCBI lineage: Eukaryota > Viridiplantae > Streptophyta > Magnoliopsida > Asparagales > Iridaceae > Iris > Iris pallida. Next base: position 5,856,421 of record JANAVB010011200.1, on the reverse strand, counting down.
CTTCTTCTTCTCCATTTCCTTTTTCTTTTTTTTTCTTTTTTTTTAACAAAATAAATAAAAGCAATATGGAGACACATGTCCCCTTTGAGTACATGCATGGAGACACCTAGCATGGCTAGGTGTCCATGCTATTTGAAATTACATAAATTGTAAAAGGTTTCAAATGCAAATATAAAATAATACTTCATGTAATTATTATAAATGATTTTGAAAAAAAAGAAAACTTGAATATTTTAAATAAAATATTTATAATTATATGTATAAAATTTTGGGTTATGACAGGAACTAACATGTAAAGCTATGTGTGTGTGTGAACATGGAGGTGTACATGAAAAGAGAAATCAACACTAGTTATGAGTTTACACTACACATGGCAGAAAGCTAACCCATCTACATTACACATGTATTATACTTAACATGCATGGCTACAAGTATACATCTATATACATTAGAGCAGAGACTATTTAAGTTATAACTAACATGCATCTATACTTTACATAAATCTATATATGTTATAGCAATCATTTAGAGAAGGGTTACATGGCATGGTGGTTGATATAGAGTGGGGTGTCCTTGTGTAGAGGGTGAAGTTCATTCTCAGTTTAGTTCCACATTTACATATAAAATAAAGTGAGCTATCCCATAAACTGGTATAACTAACCACATAAAATGAACCATGTTATCTGAAATCTGCCATTAAGCCAACATCCTATATGCATACAGCTCATGCATTGTCTAATACTGAAATTAACTAACATTTCGAATTAAAGGGTTGAAGGTTAACACTACATTCATAGACATTCCACTATATTGAAAACTAAAATTGGCTTGGCAATAGGAAAAGGAAGGTATATATGCTTACATGGATAGTTCGGTGTTCGAACAACCTAAAATGAACTAACATTCAATCTAAATATCAGCTATGCATTGGTTCTATGTCTACATATGAAATCTGATATTGCATTTACAATATTTATACATTATGCATTCATATCTATCATTACATATATACCTTGCATTTATATCTAGCATTCATTATATACTTTCATGCATGCATTGTATATCATTCTTTCATTCATGTATTTATGTATTGCTTACATACATTACATTAATTGCATTCCTACATGCTTGCATTCAACCATATATATACATTAATGTAAAGAGGATATATATCATATATATATATATATATATATATATATATATATATATATATATCATTTCATTCATCTAACATATCATGCATTACATCTATTATTACATTACATTCATGCTTGTATTCATTCATCATTCATTTAATCTCTTGCACCACTATATGTACCATACATTACATACTATGGAACCTACATATTCATCACAAGCCATACTTATACATGCTTACATTAGATAGGATACTTACACCTCATACATCATTTATTTAACCATTTACTCATGATTGCATTCTTTATTTAATTACATAATGTATATACATTAACATGGGTTAAAATCAAATAGAATATTATATTACACACAAGGGTGCACAAGATGCATATGCCGAATAGTAACTCCTACTAATAATCAATACTATACCATCTCAGCATGAATTAAAATTTAGGATTAAAGTATATTATAGATCTATGTGTTAGCTTTCCGAAACTTCAAACGGATCGCGTTTTCATTTCCGGAAACTCCCGGAATCGCGAAAACACCGAGAACGCGTTTGTCTTTCGTACAACTGACACTCAAATAATTCTCTAGAAAGTTACAGAAAGAATTAGGCCTATTAATACATGTTTTTGGAAAGCTAACTTCAATACGCTTCTTTTAAAAAAAACAGGAGATTAAACCGAACTTTGAGCTAGAAGTTATGACATTTCTAAGTTAGGGCTGAAATTAAAAACGTGGATAAAAATCATGACGGATTTAGGTAGTTTGAGACAAAAGAACACAAGTATATAACATAATATATCAAGAACTCACTCTCTACACTAATATATATATATATGAGACACTATAGAACACATCTCCAATACAAAAATATGAGATTAAACATGTAATAATTTATTCATACATAACAACAACACATAGTGTGTCCAAATTTGGGATTTTCCCACATGGACACAACCATAACACAAAGGACACTCCTATGACCTTCAAATGGACACAAAATGGACACAAATGGAGATACAACCATGGGGGTCATTCCTATGGGTTCAAAATAGACCTATATGCATGAGGAAATGAAAAGGAGAAGGGATTTATACCTCCCGGTAGATCGAATCGAAGAAAAGCCTTCCCGGAGCGACACCGACACGTAGAGATTCCAAAAGGACACGAACGAGCTCCGAATCCTCCCAAACTTGGGTAGCTTCCTCCTTGGCTAGAATGGAGAAGGAAAGAAGAAGATTTGGTGGTGAAATGGAAGGATTTGGTGGAGAAATTGCTAGGGATTGCTCTCTAGGAATTTGGGGAAGAACAAGAGAGAGAGTGTGGATGAGAATAATAAAATGAACTTGAGCCTATCCTCTCCCAAAGTGGCTGGCCATATGGGGCTATTTGTCCTATTATGGTAAGGTCCAAAATGCCCCCACTAACCTATTCTATGAGTATTAGGAAAGGGCTAATTGGTTGGGGCTAAATTAGTCATTCTAAAGTCTCTAATCACACTAACCTTATCCATAATAATTAGTCTAACCTCTAACTAAAATATTTCTATCATGTGGACTAAAATTAATATCATGTGGGCCATGCCTAACTAGTGTGTGGTTCCCACTAGAGTCAACACTACCCCCGGGTCCCCGTTTCAAGTCGGATTGAGCTGAAATTCGAACCCGACTCAAATAATCCCAAAACAATATCATAAATAATAAAATAAATTTCAAAAATATTTCAAAAATACAAAATGACAAAAATACTCCTATTCCTGAAAACTGGGGGTGACAAATTCCTCGAAATTAAAACCAAACAATAGTAAAATGTCAAAATCACAAGTCATAATTTTAAATAGTTTAAAAATGATTAAAAATTACCAAAAATCATAATATGAAATAATTATCAATAAATAATAATTATAATTACAAAATTTCAAAATTACCCTCATCTGAAAAACTGGGTGTTACGGCCCATGCTCTATACAACCCTTCAAACTACATCATCCTTATTAAGTATTGCCCTTCTCAACCACATCATTCATTATAACTAAGCGTTCATATACTAAACTTTATCATACCCAAACTAATGAAGACACATATTCAAAACTCATCTCAGACATGCATACGAGTCAAACTAATTTCAAAACCTGCGTACTCAACACAAAACTTAGAAAATTATACACAAAAGCCCAATCAACACCAACCAAAGCCAACCCACGTTTCATTCCTGTACTGTCCATACTCTGGCTACAAACTCTCTCTTCCAAAATGCTCCAATCGAACAATCAACACCCAGATCCCAAGCTAAAATCTAACAGTAGGTGCATTCATGACCCAACTGAAATACTTGGCCACACAACTCAATAATCACAAGGACTCAAACCAAAACCCAACAAATCCCTGTATCAAAAGTCCACATATACAGAACCAAAACTTACAAATTTGAATCCAACGGTCGCATTGAAACTCAGCCTGGAAACAATGCCGAATCAATTATACAACTGAATCTTCAGTAAAATATGTATACTAAATTAACCCAAAATATATATAAAAACAGAATAAACTTCATTTAAACTCGCCAACTACATGAAAGCCAGTCTGTCTCCCTACTACTCAATTTCGGACACGACCCAGACTTGGACACGAACCCAAGCAGCACACGAACCACACCGGACACATATGAACAGTAGGATACGAACACTACTCTGAATCACGCAAATAGGACACGAGCTATGGTTGACACAAGCTACCCACAGTTCAAGACCGATCCTGACCAACACTATTAATTCAAAATTGAAGAAAAATTCACATCATTAATATCAAGAGGAATAGAGCAATTTACTTGGAGGAAGTTCAACTAGCAATGAGGACACGAGCTCAGAGAATCGGATACAATCCCCGAACCCAATTGTGATCAAAACTCCACTGTGGCATAATATCAAACAGTTGGCGCACAGAGGAAAGACAGTGTATTAGAGAGAATTGCCCTTCAAAAATTCATCAGGAAAATCAGGAATAGAAGAAGGCCTAATACTTACAATTAGGCTTCGATCTCAAAACAATTGCTAATCTACCACATTAACCAACCCGCTCTGTCGATCCGTCCGATTCAAATCAAACCAAGGAAAAGATTCAACAAAAATCAATTGACTCATCAACGAACGCAACAACATCCAGAACTGAACAACATTGGGTCGAAACTCACCAATCATGTCGTTGTCACCGTCGTCGCGTGTGGTTCATTGCCACAGAAACTTGACGCCGCCGGAGGATGCTCACTGTCGCCGCCGTGTGGGTGCTCGACTTGAGGTGATTCAGTCGTCGGGGATGCATTCTCAGTCGTCGGCCGCTACGCGGGTGATCGTCGGAAAAGAAGATGGACCGATCGATCCCGATCTGGATCGATTCGTCGCCGGAGATCGGTGCAGTCGTCATCAAGCTTGTCATGGAGAATACATCCACTGTCGGGGACGAGAGCTTCTCGTCGTCATCGTCATTGAGAGGTAGACATCATTGTGATGCAGAGGCCGAGCCCTGGCTACCGGCACTCGACGAGGTGTGGTCGCCATGGCCAACGCCACCGTCGTGGTAGTTCCCCGTCTTCAGTCGTCGGAGGAGATTTCACCATCGCGACCGCCTCCTTCTCGAACGCCGACGGTAGTAGGTTGGGACGAAGAGATTTGGGATTGCTCCTCCGAGAGAGAGAGAGAGGAAGAAAAGAAATAATAGCAGCTAATGACTTACTCTTCACTACAGCTAATAAATATAACTCTCACCATTTACAAATCAATCCCTCCACTAATGGTACATTTGTACTTATCCCCTCCCTCTTTTCGTTTATTGCACAATCAATCAAAATTCTGTTTAAAAAGTGGTTATAAGTTGTTAGGGAGTGGAGACCACTCCAAATAATTTCAAAAAATTAGTTATTAGCCAAAATTCAAATCTCCCTAAAAAAATAATCATAAAATATTAATCAATAATTATTACTTGAAAATGGTTTGAAACAATTTAATATTTAGTAAACTAAAATATTTCTTGAAAACATGAAGGTGGGGTTACAAATCTCCCCCTTAAAATAATTTCGTCCTCGAAATTTGAGAGACAAACAAAATAAAATCACAATAAATTGTTTCAACCCAAGTAATATATTGAATTTAAATTTTTTGAAAACCAGAATACAATCAAGCAAACAAACTAGGATAGCGCTCCCGCATCTCATCCTCGCACTCCCATGTGGACTCTCCTGGAGAGTGGTGTCTCCACATGATTCGGACAAGTGGAATAGTCTGGTTTCGCAGGCGCTTCTCCCTCCGATCAAGGATCTCCACTGGCTGCTCCTCGTAAGTCAATCTCGGACCCACCTCTAGCTCTGAATAGTCCACTATATGGCTTGGATCTGGGATGTAACGTCAAAGCTGGGACACGTGAAAAATGTCGTACACTTCCTCCAAGCTAGCTGGAAGCGCTAGTCGATATGCCACCTCGCCAATCCGCGCCATCACATCGAAAGGCCCGATGTATCTCGGATTGAGCTTCTCGCCTCTGCCAAAGCAAATAATGCCCCTAGTCGGTGAGATCTTCAGGAACACTCTATCCCTAACTGCGAACTCCAGTGGCAGTCTGCTATTGTCCGCCCAATGCTTCTGCCGATCCTGTGCAACTCTGCGACGCCTTGAGCCTTGAGACCAAGTACTATAATTATACACAAGAAGTTGAAATAACACGATCTAATGGCAATCAGAATCAAATAAGCACGAGATAGAATGAATTTCAATTACAACTTAGAGGAGCCAAATCCTGAAGACACAAATATTAAGTACGAAAAAAAATCGATATTTTAACACAAGTGGACTAGGACAAGATAGGAAAATCATGGTCAGATAGACATGATTTAAGATTGAAGTTTAGACATGACACAAACGAAGTATGGAATCAAAATCTGGCAATGTATAATTTTGAGGAATTCAATAATTTAATGATAAAATACTAGAAGGGTAATTAGCAAGGGTTGATTGAAAAAATGTACGAAATACTCAGGAGGTATAATATCAAATCAGGATAACGTGCAAGGATTTGTGATTCTCGAAAACCAATAATCATAGGAAAAGGAACATAGTTTCTATGGTATCCGGAAACATATAGATATTTGAAATCACTTTACTCAGAATCCCTACCCCGCCAGGGTACACCTGTGTCACGACCCGCTACCCAAATTGTTGGACCAGGCCGAGTCATGTCCAGCCTACATTGAGATAAAACGTAGTAAGTTGTTCTAAAGACAACAGGATAAGACTAAAATGTGCTAACAGTTCTATAAGTGAAGAAGAATCATAAATGCTCTAAACACAAAAGTCGTCGTATATAGTAAAATGTCCAAGTACAAGTGAACTGTAAAGTAAAACTGGATACATGTCCAGTTACAAAAAGATATAGTCTAATACATGTCTACTCTCAAAAGTCTAAGTAAACAAAAGACAACTAGGCGAGGTTCCCCGCAGGAACATCCTCGTAAAGCAGAGCCGGGTCCTCGGCAGTAATCCCATAATATGTGTCGCAGAGTAACTCCTCCTCAGTAAGGACACCTACAACGTTATCCTGTCAGGACGGGAGCAAGTACTAAATCTAGCAAACTAGCATATGAAACATGAAAATGAACATAAGAGGAATAACTGGAAAGCATGGCATCATATAGTCTATCATGGCAAGGACACATATGTCATAGAGACAGATGTATATGTAATGTTTAAAACTGTAGCAGGTACGTGATCGGTCAATAGATGTACAATGTACTGAGGCACAATGTAAATAAAATGTACATACGTACAAGTGAAAACAAGCGATAGATGTACATACGTACAAATACAGCTGGTGCACCTACGACAAGGAATACATAAAATGTCAACCTTGCTCGGTACGTACGTACGAGTAAGGGGGCATGATCACGTACGCTACTAACAGTTTCTCCATAACCCATATTCTAATTATGTGAGAGATACATCAAGACTGTTCTAAGCATGGTAGTAACTGAAAGTACAACATGTAGAGATCTAACTTGCTACCCCAAGGATCAGCATTTAACATGGTGGGGTTTGCAGTTCATTTATGTGACAATATGTAAAGTTCGTAGAAAGTACTTGCCTCTAGTAAAGCAAAACAAAACAAGCTGCGATAACAATGCTATGGATGTCCGGTAACTCGTTGCTGTAGAAGTAAATACAATAACTTAGTTTTACACTAAGCTAAAACACTAGGACACTAATTGGTGAAACACGACTTGTGATTGGGCACCTAGCCAAAATAATGACTTTGGTATAGGAGACCAATGTGGGGTGACACACTATGTTAACTAACTTTCTAGGGCCCTTACACTAGTGAAGGGATGGGGTTTAACACGGCTAAAACTCAAAATAACACAAAAGCTACAAGTCGTAATTAATCAATAAATAAATCAAAAGACCATTGTGTTCTAACAATTTTAGAGATAGACAAAAAGCCTAGTTTTGTTTAAAGTAAAGTATCAAAGTGATCCTTGTTAATCATAGAAATTTATTATAATTTTCTGGAATTTATTAACCAGTACAAGTATTTTATAAAAATTAGTTTTCCTAAGTATTCAGAAAATGAGTTTTGGTTTCATATGCCAAACTAGTGGCAAAACAGTAAATTAAATACTACAAAAATTATACTAAAATAGCTAACTTAACATAGTATCTAAAAACTATTTTTCCATAATTTTAGCAATACTTTAAGTATTTTTAGAAAATCACAAACAGCATTGCACACAATAATTAATTATCTGCGTATTTTGTCCATATATATAATTTGAACCAAAGTTCAAATACAGGACCCAAGGCCATGAATCAAGTCCAATATGACTTGTACAGGTCTTGAATGTGTGAAAACACATTTGAGCCCAAATACCCATGCTAGGCTTGGACACCAAATGGTTGCAATAATTTAAATATACAGAAAATACTAGGGGGTAGAAATGCAAAATATATATATATACAAAATTAATGTATACATATATATATAATAGTATATATATAATAATATATATACATAAGGAAATATATATACATAAAGAAATATATATACATAAATATATATGTATACATAATACATATATATATATATATATATATATATATATATATATATATATATATATATATATATATATATATATATATATATATATATATATATATATATATATATATATATATATATATATATATATATATATATATATATATATGTATACTTCATTATTTTGTGTATGTATATATATATATATAAACAGTAAATATATATATACAAAATTATAGTATATATAGAATAATACATATATATATACAAATATATGTATATACATATATATATAATATATATATATATATATATAATAGAAAAAGAAAAAGGAAAAGGAAAAGGAAAAGAAAAGAAACAACAGCAGTGGCAGCTCGAACCCGAGCCAGCACAGCGCGCGCGGGGGGGGGGGGGGGTGGGTTTAGATTAGGATGGGCTGGCCAGGGGGTCAGCCCATCAATATAAAAACCATCCTGTGTCCTGACAGTTAAGGACACAGGTATCAGCGTGTCCTCGCTTAGCACGACACACACGAAGCGACTTGGCCGTGTCCAAGCCAACCCTAGTATTGCCCGTGTCCTGGCGAGTCTCATATGTGAAGACGAGACTCGCACGACACGAATCGAAGCTGACACTTACGTGTCTGACTTCTCCACGAAGTTTCGAAGGCGGAGGCGGCGGCTTGGGGCGTCGGGACGGTGGCGGAGAGGTGGCGACGTGTTCACCTCACTGCGGCGAACCTTATGATGGTGGTGGATGGTGGTGGCGTGCGTCGTAGGGACGGCGCTCGGGTCTAGCCGGAGCTAGGGTTTCGGCGAAGGGAAAATGGGGAAGAACATGGCGGTGGTTGGTCGTGGGGGAAATTTAGGGTTAGGGTTTAGGTCTGGGGAGTGTGGGGGGTTTAAATAGGGTCTTTGGAGGCGGTGGGGGCAGCCGGATTCGACGGGAGCAGCGGTCGTGGTCGGTCGGGGCAGGGGTCAACGGGAGCGGGTGAGAGCTGGAGGAGAGAGAGTGAGAGAGCTGTCGTGGAGGGGGGGTTCGGGTAGAATTGCAATTAGGTTTTCCTAGATTAGGAAATTACACACAGGAATTATTAGTGAGTAAATGTAAAACAAAATTTGCATTTCCTAATTAAAACATTTCCTTTTATTATAAACTGATATAAAATCATTTCAAAAAATTGCAAAACCTATTTAATTAATTTCAAATAATTTGCAAAGTGATATTTTTATATATAAAACTCATTTAGAAATTATAGAAAATTCCTAAAAATCCTAATAAAATATTTTAAGGCCAAAACTAATATTAAAAATTAATTAGCACTAATAAAACTAAAATTTGAAAAACAGGGGCTTACAAGTCTTCCCTTCTTGAAAAATTTCGTCCTCGAAATTCACAAGGATTGAAGACCCTACAATATTCTAACATAGGAAGCAATGCAACAAAATGACTAAGGCTGCGATCGAAACTAACCTCTATGGTATCAAGCGGGAACGGGTGGTTCCCTCACAGCGGTTGGATCGAACAAGTAAGGGTATCTCTCCCTCATGTCCGACTCCCTCTCCCAAGTAGATTCACCTGGGGAGTGACGGCTCCAAGCTACTCGCACTAGGGGGTATAACCTTGTTCCTCAGCCTCTTCTCTTTCCGGTCTAATATCTCCACTGGCTGCTCAGAAACTGTAAGGCTCGGTCCGACCTCCAACTCTGAATGATCTAGCACATGACTGGGGTCTGGAACATATCTCCTCAACTGAGATACGTGAAAGACATCGTGAACTCCTGCTAGGTTGGGTGGAAGTGTAACCCTGTAAGCTACCTCTCTAATCCTGCCAAGTACCTCGAATGGCCCGATGTATCTGGGGCTCAGCTTCCCTCCTCGTCCGAACCAGATCGTCCCTCGAGTAGGTGATATCTTCACTAGCACCATATCACCGTCTGCGAACTCCATCGGTCTGTGACTAGCATCAGCCCAGTGTTTCTGCCTATCCTGAGCTACTCTGAGCCTGTCCCTGATCATCCCGACTTTCTCTGCTGCATTCGTGATCATCTCTGGCCCAAGCATAACTCTGTCTCCGACATCATCCCAAAAGAGCGGTGTGCGGCATCGTCGCCCATATAGCGCCTCAAAAGGAGACATACCAATACTGGCCTGGTAGCTGTTGTTGTATGAAAACTCTACCAAGTGCAGATGGCTCTCCCATGATCCTCCGAAGTCCAGCACGCAGGTCCTCAGCATATCCTCCAGTGTCTGTATCGTCCTCTCGGACTGCCCATCTGTCTGCGGGTGGTACGCCGTACTGAACTTGAGCCTACTGCCCAACTCCTCCTGCAAGCTCCTCCAGTAGTGGGATGTGAATCTGCTGTCTCTGTCTGACACGATGCTCACCGACACTCCGTGTAGGCGAACTATCTGCTGCATGTATAGCTCTGCCAACTTCTCGGTGGAAAGCCTCACCTTGAAGGGTATGAAGTGCGCACACTTCGTCAGCCTGTCCACGATGACCCAGATGGCATCCTTCCCTCCTTGGGAACGAGGAAGCCCTGAAACGAAGTCCATCGTAATATGTTCCCACTTCCACTCGGGAATGGGTAACGGCTGCAACAAACCAGCTGGCCTCTGGCGCTCCGCCTTGACCTGCTGGCAAACTAGACATCTCGAAATAAAACATGATACATCCCTTTTCATCCCGTGCCACCAAAGATATTCCTGCAAGTCACGATACATCTTGTTAGCACCAGGGTGAATAGAATATCTTGATCGGTGCGCCTCCTGCAAGACTGCCTCTACCAGCTCTCCCTTCGGTACGCACAATCGGCTGCCATGCCTCAGGGATCCATCCTCTGCTATAGTGAAGTCATCTAGCAATCCAGCTAACGCCTGGGGTCGAAGTCTGCGAAGGCTCTCATCTGTAGACTGTGCCTCCCTGATCTGCTCCATCAAACCTGACTGAATGTCAAGCGCCATCATCTGTATCACTGATCCTGGCCGAACTAGCTCGATACCGAGCTTCTCCAGATCCTCCCGCAAATGCCGATCAATCATCAGGTACCATGCCATCGGATGCCTGCTCAGCGCATCCGCCACCACATTTGCCTTCCCGGGGTGATACTGTAAATCGATGTCGAAGTCCTTCATCAACTCCAACCATCGTCTTTGCCTCATGTTCAGCTCTTTCTGCGTGAACACATACTTCAAGCTTTTGTGGTCAGTAAAGATTTCCACACGCTCTCCGTATAAGTAATATTTCCATAACTTGAGTGCAAAGATCACCACAGCTAACTCGAGGTCATGGATAGGATAATTCCTCTCATGAGTCCGCAATTGCCTAGATGCATAAGCAATCACTTTCCCATGCTGCTGTAGAACACATCCTAGCCCCTTCCCAAAAGCATCGCTGTATATGGTGAAACCTCCAGAACCTGAAGGTAAAGTCAGAACTGGAGCGGTCGTCAGCCTCCTCTTCAGCTCCTCAAATGCCGCCTGGCAGTCCTCTGACCAGATGTACTATGTGTCCTTTCGCGTCAGCTTTGTCATGGGTTCAGCTATCCTAGCAAAGTCCTGGACGAACTTTCTGTAATAGCCTGCTAAACCCAGAAAGCTCCTGATCTCTGAAACTGACGTCGGAGCCTTCCACGTCTCAACTGCAGCAATCTTCCTGGGATCCACCGAGATTCCATCTCCAGTGACTACATGGCCGAGAAACTCCACTCGGTCTAAAAAAAACTCGCACTTCGACAATTTGGCAAACAATCTCTCCTGCCTCAGAATCCCCAAAACTATCCGCAAGTGCTCTGCATGCTCCTCCGGCGTCTTCGAGTATATCAGGATGTCGTCGATAAACACTACGACGAACTTATCCAGATACTGGTGAAATGTCTTATTAATCAAGTTCATAAAGACAGCTGGCGCATTTGTGAGACCAAATGGCATCACCAGAAACTCGTACTGCCCGTACTTCGTATTGAATGCCGTCTTCTGGATGTCTGCTGGCCTAACCTTCACCTGGTGGTACCCGGATCTCAAGTCTATCCTGGAAAACACCTTCGCCCCGCTCAACTGGTCGAACAAATCATCTATCCTGGGCAGAGGATATTTGTTCTTGATGGTGATGGCATTCAAAGCCCGGTAGTCAATACACAATCGGACTGTACCATCCTTCTTAGGCACAAAGAGCACTGGTGCTCCCCATGGAGAAGCACTGGATCGAATGAAACCCTTTTTCAACAGGTCATCAATCTGCTCTTTTATCTCTATGGCCTCCTTGGGATTCACTCTATAGCAAGCCCGGGATACTGGTGATGAACCCGGCACTAAATCTATAGTGAACTCCACATCTCTGTCAGGCGGAAGTCCTGGAAGATCCTCTGGGAATACATCCATAAACTCCCTAATGATAGGGTGTGGCGGTGCTGCGTCCCCAACTGTCGCACAACAGTTCGGCTCTAGGCTGATCTCCGGCCCTGTCCTCCTGACACTGAATGGTGCTGTGCCTGGGGGACTGAACAAATACTACCCTCATGGCAATCTATAGATGCATGGGCATAGCTAAGCCAGTCCATCCCCAATATGATATCATAACCGGGAAGTGGCATCATAAAGAATCGTCCCCTGAACTCTCTTCCGGCTATAAAAATAGAACATCTATAGATAGATCTAATAGGCACTGGTCCTCCTCCCGTCATTACTCTACTAATCTCCGCAGTAGGTGTAGATACTAAATGATGTTTATGCATAAACTCTAATGATAGGAAGCTATGAGATGCACCAGAATCAAACAACATACAGCTAGAAAAGTATGCAAATAAACATGACCTGTAATGACGTTTGCTAAGTAATTCGGCTCCGAAACCTGCTCCGGCTCCGGCTCAATGGCTAGACTATAAACCTTCCCCTGAGGTCCCTTCTGCTGCTGCAGATGCTGCCCGAACCTCTGCTGCTGAGTCGGAAGCGGTCCTCTAGGTCCCTTGGCTACTGGACATTCCCGTATCATGTGGGTGGCAGACCCACAAACTAAGCACTGCTTCAGCCTCTTCCTGCAGATGGAGTACTCGTGCCCTGGTCTTCCGCAGAAAGAACATATAGCTCCCTTCTGCTGCTGCCGGGGTCCCGGGGCTCTAACTGGCGGGGTCTGATGATGTAGTGTAGGGGGACGGTAAGTCTCCTGGAGTGGCGTCGGTGCTTTCTGCTGGAAAGCCTGACGCTTGGACAGTCCCTCATGATGTACAGAAGCCGGCCTCTTGCATGATAGAAGACGCTCCTCGATGCTCCGGGCTAACTCTAGGATCTGGTAGTAGTCAGTCGTACCGTTCGCCACTATAAGAATGCCAATGTCTGGAACTAGACCATGGCAAAACCTACGGGTCATCTCCTCTGGATCAGCAACCAGACTAGGAGCAAAACGGCTCAGGCGACTAAACTCTGCCGCATAGTCATCAACAGAACGGTTCCCCTGCTGGATGTTCTGGAATCGTAGCCCCATGGCTACTCTAGCAGTGGTCGAGAAGAATTCTTCTTGAACTGGGTCTTGAACTGGTCCCAGGTGGCTCTACCTCTCGCAAACAACGGCTCATTCCTGAACCAGACTCCGGCTAAGTCTATCAGCAGAAATCCTGCTGCCTCGACCTGAAGGTCATCCGGCATCCTAACTCCCAGAAGCTTCCTCTCTACTGAATCTAGCCAGTCATCAGCTACTACTATGCCCTCAGTCCCTGAGAACTCCTTGGGATTCAACCCATGAAGTCCTTGATCGTCCCCGCTCTCTGCCGTGGCTCTACATGTGGTGGGACCACGGGACGTCCCTCAGAACGCTCCATGCTCTGGCGGAGTAGGGTAGTCTGCTCCTGATGGATTGTTAGGAACCCCTGGATCAGTGTGAGCAGCTGGGTCCCGTCGAGTGTGACGGAAGCCTGGGTGGGTATAGTGATAGGGGGTGGTGGAAGTATCGGGGCCTGCTGGGACTGGGATGTGGAAGGTGGTATCTGGGTCTGTGGATCTGTGGAGTGGAGAATGTGGTAGGTGGAGGTGTATCAGTCAACGGGTCAGCTGACTGGATATGGAGGGCCCCATTCTCGGGGTAATATACTGGGATGAACGAGTAAGCACCATCTAAATTACACATAAAACTTATAAGGACTTTTTAAAGTAAGTACATATGCAAGGAAATCTAATTATAATAGCAAACAGGTGATGTATTTTCTATGTTGCAATCCTAGCATTCCTCTAAGTGTTCTAAGCGTCTTTCCTAATGTTGTCTAATTACCTTAAGTTCCTAATTGCAGGCATGCTTGGTACAATAACGTAACCAAACAGTTTAGTCAGGACCTGTATGGGCTACCACTAAAAACATGTCACGACCTGCTACCCAAATTGTTGGGCCAGGCCGAGTCATGCCCAGCCTACGTTGAGATAAAACGTAGTAAGCTGTTCTAAAGACAACAAGATAGACTAAATGTGCTAACATTCTATAAGTGAAGAAGAATCATAAATGCTCCAAACACAAAAGTCGTCGTATATAGTAAAATGTCCAAGTACAAGTGAAATGTAAAGTAAAACTGGATATATGTCCAGTTACAAAAAGATATAGTCTAATACATGTCTACTCTCAAAAGTCTAAGTAAACAAAAGACAACTAGGCGAGGTTCCCCGCAGGAACATCCTCGTAAAGCAGAGCCGGGTCCTCGGCAGTAATCCCATAATATGTGTCGCAGAGTAACTCCTCCTCAGTAAGGACACCTACAACGTTATCCTGTCAGGACGGGAGCAAGTACTAAATCTAGCAAACTAGCATATGAAACATGGAAATGAACATAAGAGGAATAACTGGAAAGCATGGCATCACATAGTCTATCATGGCAAGGACACATATGTCTTAGAGACAGATGTATATGTAATGTTTAAAACTGTAGCAGTACGTGATCGGTCAATAGATGTACAATGTACTGAGGCACAATGTAAATAAAATGTACATACGTACAAGTGAAAACAAGCGATAGATGTACATACGTACAAATACAGCTGGTGCGCCTACGACAAGATATACATAAAATGTCAACCTTGCTCGGTACGTACGTACGAGTAAGGGGGCATGATCACGTACGCTACTAACAGTTTTCCCATAACCCATATTCTAATCATGTGAGAGATACATCAAGACTGTTCTAAGCATGGTAATAACTGAAAGTATAACATGTAGAGATCTAACTTGCTACCCCAAGGATCAGCATTTAACATGGTGGGGTTTGCAGTTCATTTATGTGACAATATGTAAAGTTCGTAGAAAGTACTTGTCTCTAGCAAAACAAAACAAAACAAGCTGCGATAACAATGCTATGGATGTCCGGTAACTCGTCGCTGTAGAAGTAAATACAATAACTTAGTTTTACACTAAGCTAAAATACTAGGACACTAATTGGTGAAACACGACTTGTGATTGGGCACCTAGCCAAAATAATGACTTTGGCATAAGAGACCAATGTGGGGTGACACACTATGTTAACTAACTTTCTAGGGCCCTTACACTAGTGAAGGGATGGGGTTTAACACGGCTAAAACTCAAATAACACAAAAGCTACAAGTCGTAATTAATCAATAAATAAATCAAAAGACCATTGTGTTCTAACAATTTTAGAGATAGACAAAATCCTAGTTTTGTTTAAAGTAAAGTATCAAGTGATCCTTGTTAATCATAGAAATTTATTATAATTTTCTGGAATTTATTAACCAGTACAAGTATTTTATAAAAATCAGTTTTCCTAAGTATACAGAAAATGAGTTTGGTTTCATATGCCAAACTAGTGGCAAAACAGTAAATTAAATACTACAAAAATTATACTAAATTAGCTAACTTAACATAGTATCTAAAAACTATTTTTCCATAATTTTAGCAATACTTTAAGTATTTTTAGATAATCACAAACAGCATTGCACAAATTAATTATCTGCGTATTTTGTCCATGTATATAATTTGAACCAAAGTTCAAATACAGGACCCAAGGCCATGAATCAAGTCCAATATGACTTGTACAGGTCTTGAATGTGTGAAAACACATTTGAGCCCAAATACCCATGCTAGGCTTGGACACCAAATGGTTGCAGTAATTTAAATATACAGAAATACTAAGGGGTAGAAATGCAAATATATATATATACAAAATTAATGTATACATATATATATATAGTATATATATATAATATATATACATAAGGAAATATATATACATAAAGAAATATATATACATAAATATATTGTATACATAATACATATATATATATACATACACAAAATAATGAAGTATACATATATATATATATAAAACAGTAAATATATATTACAAAATTATAGTAATATAGAATAATACATATATATACAAATATATGTATATACATATATATATAATATATTATATATATAATAAAAGAAAAGAAAAAGAAAAGGAAAAGGAAAGGAAAAGAAAAAAACAACAGCATGGCAGCTCGAACCCGAGCCAACACAGCGCGCGCGGGGGGAGGGGGTTTAGATTAGGATGGGCTGGCCAGGGGGTCACCATCAGTTGTGTTAGGGAAAGGGTGTGTTTAATTTATTTAGGTTCAAATTAATTAACATAAAAAAAATATAAAAACCATCCTGTGTCCTGACAGTTAAGGACACAGGTATCAGCGTGTGTCCTCGCTTAGCACGACACGCACGAAGCGACTTGGCCGTGTCCAAGCCAACCCTAGTATTGCCCTGTCCTGGCGAGTCTCATATGTGAAGACGAGACTCGCACGACACGAATCGAAGCTGACACTTACGTGTCCGACTTCTCCATGAAGTTTCGAAGGCGGAGGCGGCGGCTTGGGGCGTCGGGACGGTGGCGGAGAGGTGGCGACGTTTCGCCTCACTGCGGCGAACCTTATGATGGTGGTGGACGGTGGTGGCGTGCGTCGTAAGGACGGCACTCGGGTCTAGCCGGAGCTAGGGTTTCGGCGGGAGGGAAAATGGGGAAGAACAGGGCGGTGGTTGGTCGTGGGGAAATTTAGGGTTAGGGTTTAGGTCTGGGGAGTGTGGGGGGTTTAAATAGGGTCTTTGGAGGCGGTGGGGCAGCCGGATTCGGCGGGGGTAGCGGTCGTGGTCGGTCGGGGCAGGGGTCAACGGGAGCGGGAGAGCTGGAGGAGAGAGAGAGTGAGAGAGCTGTCGTGGGGGGGGGGGGGGGGGTTCGAGTAGAATTGCAATTAGGTTTTCCTAGATTAGGAAATTGCACACAGGAATTATTAGTGAGTAAATGTAAAACAAAATTTGCATTTCCTAATTAAAACATTTCCTTTTATTACAAACTAATATAAAATCTTTTCAAAAATTGCAAAACCTATTTAATTAATTTCAAATAATTTGCAAAGTGATATTTTTATATATAAACTCATTTAGAAATTATAGAAAATTCCTAAAAATCCTAATAAAATATTTAAGGCCAAAACTAATATTAAAATTAATTAGCACTAATAAAACTAAAATTTGAAAAACAGGGGCTTACAACCTGGCTGTAGTGAATTTCAGCTCCGTGACTCAAATAACGATGTGTTACCGAATATCCTGTGCACTATATCCATTTTCCAACAATCATCAACGAAGCAACCCAAGAGATCACGACATAAAGAATTTAGGACAAGTCTCCATAATACCCGAAACCTATGAATATCTGAAATCACTTCAACTTAGAGTTCCTGTCCCGCCAGTGCGCTGCTGGCTGCAGTGAACTTTCGGTCTCCGCAATCCAGATAACGGCTGCAGCGCGTAACTGTCACGCCCTAGTAGGTCATCGAATAGTCTTTCAACTTTATCCATAGAAAATTTCAAGGAATCAAAATAAGTTTCAATAGTCCAAGTCAAGAAGATGGTGAGGTTATCTGACTATTAGAATACAAGTGTTTATTAGGTACTAAGAGACGATAAGGGGTCCAATCACTGAGTACAAAAGGCAACCAGGGAGATTTAGAATCTTGAACAGGGAATCGAAGTTTCAAATAGTAACCGAAATCTCAAGGAAATTCGAGATGATAACAAGATCCCGTATATGGAACGTAATCCTGGGTAGGTAACGAAGTCTCAAAGGTGGCATAAAGCAAGGTATCTGACAAAAGACAAAGTCTCAACATAAGGAATAAAATCTCGCATCGGAAACAAGGTTCAACAACATCTCAAATAACAATAAAATCTCGAAGGAAAAATAACCTCCAATAGAATACAAGGTCTCAAATAGAAAACCAATATGCACAAAGTCGTGATTAGGAAATAAAATCTCGAATAGAAAATCTTGACGAGGAAACAAGATATCGAATAGGGAACAAGGTCTCATCGAGTCGCGAGTAGGAACTGAAGTTTCAAAGCCTAAAAAATCTTAGATATGAGACAAAATCACGAACGAAAGCAAAATCTTGAAATAGGAAACAGGGTTTTAAAATCTCGAATGAAATCAAAGTCACGAGTAGAAAAAAGAAATCAATGGGTGAGTAGGAAAACAAGCATCGAATTGTGGATACAAATCTCAAATAAGAAACGAAATCTTTATAACCCTCAGAGGGATCCTCAACAATGTGCTGCATAGGACAGAGCTTTAAACAAGTTTCGAATAAGGAACAAGATTTCGAAATGAAATCTCAAGAAGCGATTAAATATCAATTAACACGAAGTTTGATAAAGGAACCAAATTTACAAATATGAGCCATCACTAGAAAACAAGGTCAGGAATGATGAATATGCAAACGGTATCGATTAATGGATTTCAAACAATTATCAAATTATGGATCTGAAACAAATTTACCGAAATAGGAAACAATATTTCGAAGTAAGTTTCGGCATCAACCAAGGTTTCAAACAAGAAGTTTCAAAAATAATCTAGGCGCTTCAAAGAATTTAAGGGGAGGCTGGATTGCGAATCAAGATACATGGTTTTTCCAACCACACAAAAGAAACCTTCTGTCTGCAGTCTGCCTTCAGTATTCCTCTAGGACCAGAATCACTTTAACTTCTTCAACTGTTCTGTCGTAGACTGGTCCCTGTGGTAGTGCTCCATGCTGTTGCTGAATCTAGAGAGACGGGTCCTTCTTCTGTGATATTGGTGCTCCTCGTGCTTGTCCTTAGGCAGTGTGATCAACGGTCTCCAGCAGTCCTTGACTTGGTGGGCAGGCGATCAGCAGTACAAGTATAGCCTTCGTCTTTTGCGGCACTCTTCATAGTGGTGTCCTGAGCTGCGGCAGAAAATACAAATGATAGCCGATTGAGTCTGAATCTCCTGCTAGGCTGAAGAAGCGTTGTCTGAGTGTGGCGACGATTCACGGATCCATAATAGCTGCTATCTCGGCCATAAGTCTTCATGTCTCTTCTGAGTTTCAGCTTCCCGTCTGTTCTATTGTCTGTGTTACATTTTGGATCTCCTGGCTAGTGGCTCAAGTTTTTTGGTCTGCTCTTCGGTGCAAGATATGCGCTCGGTGTCGGGAAAATCTAAGTGCCTGAGAGTCTGAAAATCAAAAGTCCTCTCTAACTCGGGAAATGCATTTGCAAGTCTGGATTGGAAAAATACGACCTGCAACCCCCACCCGCTTTTCGGACGCGAGCTCGTGAGCAAGCCAGCTACGTATCGAGCGGACTCCAGCCCGAATCGAGTACGTATAAGCTGTCCAGAGTAGGGTATCATGTCTAATCTAAACTATATCTCAATCCACAGGAATCATATAAACAAGAATGAACAAGTATGGGTCATGGTCTGCAGCCCATTATCATATTATCCGATTAGACTCCCAGAATGATTATGAGTCTATAAATAAGCAGAATATAACATGGTACGGAATAGAGGATAATAAAGAAATATCACAAGCAAATACCTGTATCATAACACAATCCTCTACCATCCCGCTCTGCTAACTAACTCCATGCAGTCGCTAAACCTGAAGAGATCATCAGATCCTCAGAGGACTAGCAAGATACATAATATACAAGCCAACATATAACAGTACAAATATACAAGAAGTAAGGAACAATCAAGGATATCCATCAAGACAAAATGAACTAAGACACAAATCTAAACACAAGGATCCTAAGACACTGGCATGCCATACTAGAAATGGCTATAGGTCAAAGCTATAGACTGCAGTCAAGACAAGCACTCACAATCTATAGTGTATCAATCGCAGTCAAGGCAAGCACTCACAACCAAGATGGTAGCCAATCCTAGTATAAAAATCCTATAGACCGTAGTCAAGGTAAGTACTCACAATCTATAAAATGTCAAAGTCAAGTCCTATTCAAGTCATGTCAAGTCAAGTCAAGTTATAATCAAGTCGAAAGAATCGTGGTGTAGGACTAGACGACTATATCAAGGAATACATATGAAACTAACACAGTGTAATAGATATAAATATTATAACAGAAAGGAACAAAAATGTGCAGACAACTAGAAACATGTAAAGTAAAACTATATCAGGATGGGTGTACTAGACATGGAATAAAGCAATCACGAATGTAAGAAAAAGAACCGCAGCGAGATGTTGAACATGCATATAAATTATACTGTACAAGTTGGCAAGGTATACTTGCCTGGAGGTTGCACGAAGAGCCAACAATAAACCATCAACTGGTAGGCCAAATAAGTCCAAAATCCACAAATGTCTCCGAAAGCTGAAACATACATTGCCAACATTCTCATAATAGTCAAATTAGCTAGGATTGCCTGTCCTTAAGTCCAATTCTGGCACAAGGGCAAAATGTAATTTTGGACAAAACGATGTCTGCCGTTGGACCCATTTTGCACCGAAAAGCGTGCCAGAGTCAATGGTCTCTAAAGTCGTCAAACTATATGTCTACGGATCCGATTTTCGATACGAACCCAACCGTATGTCGAAAGTTGGATTCTGGCGGGCCGTGCACAAAATCATACGTTGAGTCGGACCGTAGGACCCGCAAAACGGCGATCCGAACAACGTCTCAGAATTGGACCAAACTTGGCATACAGGACCAGAAAAACGATATGGTCCTGTTGGCGTAAGTTTCATCTCGATCTGACTAGCGTGCACAAAGTAATTGGAAAACTTGTACAGAGGCCGATATGGTAATTTCGACGGATACGTATCAAATTCGTCGCGCACACGCGACTAATTTGAATTCCGTC
>JANAVB010011200.1:5650438-5832542 GCA_029216955.1 Iris pallida | reverse complement strand
AAGCTAACAGTCTAAACCTGAAGCCTCTAGCTAAGTCATGTCTCCATCCTGCTCAGCTAAGTGTCCCGGGCTCTGGCCCATATGGTAGAATGATATCCTGCAAGTACACCTACAACATATCCAGTCAGGAGCGAGCAAAGTACAGTACTAGGTAATGAACAAGAACATCATGATATGAAATGAGTACAGGAGAACATGAACTATAATATAGGAAAACATGAAGGTACATGAATGTAGTACAGAAATAAAGTACAGGAATGTAAAGTACAGTATGTAACTAGAACCTGAATACAAGACATGACAGTGCACCATGTTCGAAATACAACTAGTCCATGTGACCGGCTAGGGTAACACATGAAGAACATGAAGCACATGAATGGACGGCTTAGGACCCGGCGTGCCCGATGGCCTAAGCTATCTACTGAATATAGTAACCGGGGTTTGGTCACATGGCTAGTATTTCCCCACCGACACAAGTAGTACAAGAACATGAATATAGGAGTACAAGGGTACAGTATCGTGTCAATGTCACAAGAAGTACAAGAGTATGAAATGTATATAACCATAGAAAAGTACTTGCCTTGCTCCGGGTAATCAAGGGTAGAAAGTCTGCATGTTCACCTAGTTGGGTACAAGTTGGTTAGGATTCTAATAATCTCATTAGCTAATATTGTTTCATATCTAAGATCATGATAACACTAGGCTACTATAGGTAAAGATTAGTCAAAAAGACTATAAATATATTATTCCCAAAATAGTCTTCAATCTCTAGCATTATTAGTAAGGTAAATTGTAGGATGATGCCTTAGTATAAAATACCATTATATATTCTAAGGTTATATGTTTTGAAGATGCTCCTGATAGTCATAATATGTACTATAACAACATTAATTGAGTAATCATGGTAATTATGTATCCCAATTTTACAAAGATGAGACTATAAACTTACTAGCATGAACTCCCAACTCAACTAGTTTAGTATTCACAAGCAGCCCGTGTCACGACCCGCACCCACTGTGAGGTACGAGAGCGTAACAACGCCCCCTATGCCTCAGTGTCGGCGGTAGAACGCTGTTCTAGGTCATGAACTATAACTAACATAATATGAATACTCTCTATAAGGAGGCCAACAAGAGGTACAACTCAATCACAATCTAAGGTAGAATGTAGCATGATGGAAAATAGATAAGAAATCCTCAACTAAGGTACAGCAGAAAGAAATAACAAAGTCTCAACATCTCTAAATATACAACTCTGAAAATAAGACAACAGCTAAACATGAAAAGAAAGGACAGTCTAAGCTATCTACACTATACAAGGTATCATCCTGAGCAGCTGCCTGAACCTCCCCAGGGGTCCAGGTCGCGAGTGTCAACTAGGCAAACTCCAAGTAAGGGTGCAGGGTTCCTCATCATCCTCTGTAAAATTTTCAACAGGTCCAGTCAGGACGGGAGCGAGCACAAAACATCTCATGCAGTTCATATCATGTTAGGAAATATAAAGCATGCAATAGAGTAAGGTACATGAAACGCTGAAAAAAGAATGTATATGAAAACATCAGAGATTTGATAATGGGAAATATCTATATAATAAGTAAGAACTGTAAGCAACATGTGATTTAGAGCACAATATGGTTATGTAAACGGGTTAGATTTACAATAAAATGGGACTCCTTTGTACGTGGGTGTACAATGGACATATATAATTTCTTATACAATAGGATTGATCACATAACCAATTTTACTCTCCCTTCCCAATCAATACACAAGGATCCAATTCAGTTACGTTACCTTATACAATGGCTTGTACAATGGCTTATACAATGGCTTGTACAATGGCTTGTATAATAGCTTGTACAATGGCTCAATGTGATAATGAGAGTACAATATGCACAATGAGTGTACAATGATAAGGATATTCAATAAATACAATATGTAGTGAAACGCATATCATAATATGTATTTAGTGAATACAAGGAGATAACATCTCAGAAGAAGATCCACATAGTACTAATCCGTGATAATGCGTGTCAGCATCAAGTACAGTAATCTAGAGCAAGAATGTAAATCCAGACAAGTATGAAACGGTCAGAGAATGTACTCGTCTTGTATCTGAATGTCTGAAGTAAATGTACTGTCCGAGATGAGGTACCTGACTCCTAGTTAGAGCAACACAAGTCCTGTATACAGGATGATAATAGTAATCTATAATGCATCTGCATGCTGTCTAGGTCAACTAGACTAAAGTCAACACTTGGTCAACTCTAGTCAACCACACTAGTCAACTAGGTCAAGTCCTAGCCAAACAAGTCTAAGTCTCACTAGGCCTAACCAAGCCTAGCTAGCAGTCACACACCAATCACAAGGCTATACAAGCCAACACAAGTCACACATCAAGATACATCACTATCATGCATATTCTATATTCTATATATATATATATAAGAGAAAGGAACTGTCACGCCCCGCTCCCAGAATACGGCGAGCCGAGTACGTACAACATCCCCAGGCTACGCGACCATACAACATGAACCCAATTGCATCCCGCGATTGTCGCCTGTAAGGTCCTAGATATGCATAGAGTTAAGGAAATAATACAATTTGATAGAAAGATTATTAACATATACAAATTCAGAATATAAATTCATTAGAAATTAATACTGACACCCATATATTTCTATGAATCGACTCCTAGATTCATGTCCATATATTCTATGTTCCATGTCAATTACTTTTTAATTTTAATAACCAAAATCAGAATATAATTCCTAGTGTCAAACAGAAATCATTATTGAATTGAACCAATATGAGAAGGAATGAGGACTTGCCTTGAGGAAATTGATTTGGGGATTAGGGCTTTGGGACTTGGATGTCCTTCTTCTTCAAACATCTCCTTCTTCTTCTTCTTCTTCTCTTCTTCTTCTCTTCATTTCCTTTTTCTTTTTTTTTCTTTTTTTTTAACAAAATAAATAAAAGCAATATGGAGACACATGTCCCCTTTGAGTACATGCATGGAGACACCTAGCATGGCTAGGTGTCCATGCTATTTGAAATTACATAAATTGTAAAAGGTTTCAAATGCAAATATAAAATAATACTTCATGTATATTATAAATGATTTTGAAAAAAAAGAAACTTGAATATTTTAAATAAAATATTTATAATTATATGTATAAAATTTTGGGTTATGACAGGAACTAACATGTAAGCTATGTGTGTGTGAACATGGAGGTGTACATGAAAAGAGAAATCAACACTAGTTATGAGTTTACACTACACATGGCAGAAAGCTAACCCATCTACATTACACATGTATTATACTTAACATGCATGGCTACAAGTATACATCTATATACATTAGAGCAGAGACTATTTAAGTTATAACTAACATGCATCTATACTTTACATAAATCTATATATGTTATAGCAATCATTTAGAGAAGGGTTACATGGCATGGTGGTTGATATAGAGTGGGGTGTCCTTGTGTAGAGGGTGAAGTTCATTCTCAGTTTTTCCACATTTACATATAAAAAAAGTGAGCTATCCCATAAACTGGTATAACTAACCACATAAAATGAACCATGTTCTCGAAATCTGCCATTAAGCCAACATCCTATATGCATACAGCTCATGCATTGTCTAATACTGAAATTAACTAACATTTCGAATTAAAGGGTTGAAGGTTAACACTACATTCATAGACATTCCACTATATTGAAAACTAAAATTGGCTTGGCAATAGGAAAAGGAAGGTATATATGCTTACATGGATAGTTCGGTGTTCGAACAACCTAAAATGAACTAACATTCAATCTAAATATCAGCTATGCATTGGTTCTATGTCTACTATGAAATCTGATATTGCATTTACAATATTTATACATTATGCATTCATATCTATCATTACATAATACCTTGCATTTATATCTAGCATTCATTATATACTTTCATGCATGCATTGTATATCATTCTTTCATTGTATTTATGTATTGCTTACATACATTACATTAATTGCATTCCTACATGCTTGCATTCAACCATATATATACATTAATGTAAAGAGGATATATATCTATATATATATTATATATATATATATATATTATATATATATCATTTCATTCATCTAACATATCATGCATTACATCTATTATTACATTACATTCATGCTTGTATTCATCATTCATTTAATCTCTTGCACCACTATATGTACCATACATTACATACTATGGAACCTACATATTCATCACAAGCCATACTTACATGCTTACATTAGATAGGATACTTACACCTCATACATCATTTATTTAACCATTTACTCATGATTGCATTCTTTATTTAATTACATAATGTATATACATTAATGGGTTAAAATCAAATAGATATTATATTACACACAAGGGTGCACAAGATGCATATGCCGAATAGTAACTCCTACTAATAATCAATACTATACCATCTCAGCATGAATTAAAATTTAGGATTAAAGTATATTATAGATCTATGTGTTAGCTTTCCGAAACTTCAAACGGATCGCGTTTTCATTTCCGGAAACTCCCGGAATCGCGAAAACACCGAGAACGCGTTTGTCTTTCGTACAACTGACACTCAAATAATTCTCTAGAAAGTTACAGAAAGAATTAGGCCTATTAATACATGTTTTTGGAAAGCTAACTTCAATACGCTTCTTTTAAAAAAAACAGGAGATTAAACCGAACTTTGAGCTAGAAGTTATGACATTTCTAAGTTAGGGCTGAAATTAAAACGTGATAAAATCATGACGGATTTAGGTAGTTTGAGACAAAAGAACACAAGTATATAACATAATATATCAAGAACTCACTCTCTACACTAATATATATATATGAGACACTATAGAACACATCTCCAATACAAAAATGAGATTAAACATGTAATAATTTATTCATACATACAACACATAGTGTGTCCAAATTTGGGATTTTCCCACATGGACACAACCATAACACAAAGGACACTCCTATGACCTTCAATGGACACAAAATGGACACAAATGGAGATACAACCATGGGGGTCATTCTATGGGTTCAAATAGACCTATATGCATGAGGAAATGAAAAGGAGAAGGGATTTATACCTCCCGGTAGATCGAATCGAAGAAAAGCCTTCCCGGAGCGACACCGACACGTAGAGATTCCAAAAGGACACGAACGAGCTCCGAATCCTCCCAAACTTGGGTAGCTTCCTCCTTGGCTAGAATGGAGAAGGAAAGAAGAAGATTTGGTGGTGAAATGGAAGGATTTGGTGGAGAAATTGCTAGGGATTGCTCTCTAGGAATTTGGGGAAGAACAAGAGAGAGAGTGGGATGAGAATAAAAAATGAACTTGAGCCTATCCTCTCCCAAAGTGGCTGGCCATATGGGGCTATTTCCTATTATGGTAAGGTCCAAAATGCCCCCACTAACCTATTCTATGAGTATTAGGAAAGGGCTAATTGGTTGGGGCTAAATTAGTCATTCTAAAGTCTCTAATCACACTAACCTTATCCATAATAATTAGTCTAACCTCTAACTAAAATATTTCTATCATGTGGACTAAAATTAATATCATGTGGGCCATGCCTAACTAGTGTGTGGTTCCCACTAGAGTCAACACTACCCCGGGTCCCCGTTTCAAGTCGGATTGAGCTGAAATTCGAACCCGACTCAAATAATCCCAAAACAATATCATAAATAATAAATAAATTTCAAAAATATTTCAAAAATACAAAATGACAAAAATACTCCTATTCCTGAAAACTGGGGGTGACAAATTCCTCGAAATTAAAACCAAACAATAGTAAAATGTCAAAATCACAAGTCATAATTTTAAATAGTTTAAAAATGATTAAAAATTACCAAAATCATATATGAAATAATTATCAATAAATAATAATTATAATTACAAAATTTCAAAATTACCCTCATCTGAAAACTGGGTGTTACGGCCCATGCTCTATACAACCCTTCAAACTACATCATCCTTATTAAGTATTGCCCTTCTCAACCACATCATTCATTATAACTAAGCGTTCATATACTAAACTTTATCATACCCAAACTAATGAAGACACATATTCAAAACTCATCTCAGACATGCATACGAGTCAAACTAATTTCAAAACCTGCGTACTCAACACAAAACTTAGAAAATATACACAAAAGCCCAATCAACACCAACCAAAGCCAACCCACGTTTCATTCCTGTACTGTCCATACTCTGGCTACAAACTCTCTCTTCCAAAATGCTCCAATCGAACAATCAACACCCAGATCCCAAGCTAAAATCTAACAGTAGGTGCATTCATGACCCAACTGAAATACTTGGCCACACAACTCAATAATCACAAGGACTCAAACCAAAACCCAACAAATCCCTGTATCAAAAGTCCACATATACAGAACCAAAACTTACAAATTTGAATCCAACGGTCGCATTGAAACTCAGCCTGGAAACAATGCCGAATCAATTATACAACTGAATCTTCAGTAAAATGTATACTAAATTAACCCAAAATATATATAAAAACAGAATAAACTTCATTTAAACTCGCCAACTACATGAAAGCCAGTCTGTCTCCCTACTACTCAATTTCGGACACGACCCAGACTTGGACACGAACCCAAGCAGCACACGAACCACACCGGACACATATGAACAGTAGGATACGAACACTACTCTGAATCACGCAAATAGGACACGAGCTATGGTTGACACAAGCTACCCCAGTTCAAGACCGATCCTGACCAACACTATTAATTCAAAATTGAAGAAAAATTCACATCATTAATATCAAGAGGAATAGAGCAATTTACTTGGAGGAAGTTCAACTAGCAATGAGGACACGAGCTCAGAGAATCGGATACAATCCCCGAACCCAATTGTGATCAAAACTCCACTGTGGCATAATATCAAACAGTTGGCGCACAGAGGAAAGACAGTGTATTAGAGAGAATTGCCCTTCAAAAATTCATCAGGAAAATCAGGAATAGAAGAAGGCCTAATACTTACAATTAGGCTTCGATCTCAAAACAATTGCTAATCTACCACATTAACCAACCCGCTCTGTCGATCCGTCCGATTCAAATCAAACCAAGGAAAAGATTCAACAAAAATCAATTGACTCATCAACGAACGCAACAACATCCAGAACTGAACAACATTGGGTCGAAACTCACCAATCATGTCGTTGTCACCGTCGTCGCGTGTGGTTCATTGCCACAGAAACTTGACGCCGCCGGAGGATGCTCACTGTCGCCGCCGTGTGGGTGCTCGACTTGAGGTGATTCAGTCGTCGGGGATGCATTCTCAGTCGTCGGCCGCTACGCGGGTGATCGTCGGAAAGAAGATGGACCGATCGATCCCGATCTGGATCGATTCGTCGCCGGAGATCGGTGCAGTCGTCATCAAGCTTGTCATGGAGAATACATCCACTGTCGGGGACGAGAGCTTCTCGTCGTCATCGTCATTGAGAGGTAGACATCATTGTGATGCAGAGGCCGAGCCCTGGCTACCGGCACTCGACGAGGTGTGGTCGCCATGGCCAACGCCACCGTCGTGGTAGTTCCCCGTCTTCAGTCGTCGGAGGAGATTTCACCATCGCGACCGCCTCCTTCTCGAACGCCGACGGTAGTAGGTTGGGACGAAGAGATTTGGGATTGCTCCTCCGAGAGAGAGAGAGGAAGAAAAGAAATAATAGCAGCTAATGACTTACTCTTCACTACAGCTAATAAATATAACTCTCACCATTTACAAATCAATCCCTCCACTAATGGTACATTTGTACTTATCCCCTCCCTCTTTTCGTTTATTGCACAATCAATCAAAATTCTGTTTAAAAGTGGTTATAAGTTGTTAGGGAGTGGAGACCACTCCAAATAATTTCAAAAATTAGTTATTAGCCAAAATTCAAATCTCCCTAAAAAAATAATCATAAAATATTAATCAATAATTATTACTTGAAAATGGTTTGAAACAATTTAATATTTAGTAAACTAAAATATTTCTTGAAAACATGAAGGTGGGGTTACAAATCTCCCCCTTAAAATAATTTCGTCCTCGAAATTTGAGAGACAAACAAAATAAAATCACAATAAATTGTTTCAACCCAAGTATATATTGAATTTAAATTTTTTGAAAACCAGAATACAATCAAGCAAACAAACTAGGATAGCGCTCCCGCATCTCATCCTCGCACTCCCATGTGGACTCTCCTGGAGAGTGGTGTCTCCACATGATTCGGACAAGTGAATAGTCTGGTTTCGCAGGCGCTTCTCCCTCCCGATCAAGGATCTCCACTGGCTGCTCCTCGTAAGTCAATCTCGGACCCACCTCTAGCTCTGAATAGTCCACTATATGGCTTGGATCTGGGATGTAACGTCAAAGCTGGGACACGTGAAAAATGTCGTACACTTCCTCCAAGCTAGCTGGAAGCGCTAGTCGATATGCCACCCTCGCCAATCCGCGCCATCACATCGAAAGGCCCGATGTATCTCGGATTGAGCTTCTCGCCTCTGCCAAGCAAATAATGCCCCTAGTCGGTGAGATCTTCAGGAACACTCTATCCCTAACTGCGAACTCCAGTGGCAGTCTGCTATTGTCCGCCCAATGCTTCTGCCGATCCTGTGCAACTCTGCGACGCCTTGAGCCTTGAGACCAAGTACTATAATTATACACAAGAAGTTGAAATAACACGATCTAATGGCAATCAGAATCAAATAAGCACGAGATAGAATGAATTTCAATTACAACTTAGAGGAGCCAAATCCTGAAGACACAAATATTAAGTACGAAAAAAAATCGATATTTTAACACAAGTGGACTAGGACAAGATAGGAAAATCATGGTCAGATAGACATGATTTAAGATTGAAGTTTAGACATGACACAAACGAAGTATGGAATCAAAATCTGGCAATGTATAATTTTGAGGAATTCAATAATTTAATGATAAAATACTAGAAGGTAATTAGCAAGGGTTGATTGAAAAAATGTACGAAATACTCAGGAGGTATAATATCAAATCAGGATAACGTGCAAGGATTTGTGATTCTCGAAAACCAATAATCATAGGAAAAGGAACATAGTTTCTATGGTATCCGGAAACATATAGATATTTGAAATCACTTTACTCAGAAATCCCTACCCCGCCAGGTACACCTGTGTCACGACCCGCTACCCAAATTGTTGGACCAGGCCGAGTCATGTCCAGCCTACATTGAGATAAAACGTAGTAAGTTGTTCTAAAGACAACAGGATAAGACTAAAATGTGCTAACAGTTTATAAGTGAAGAAGAATCATAAATGCTCTAAACACAAAAGTCGTCGTATATAGTAAAATGTCCAAGTACAAGTGAACTGTAAAGTAAAACTGGATACATGTCCAGTTACAAAAAGATATAGTCTAATACATGTCTACTCTCAAAAGTCTAAGTAAACAAAAGACAACTAGGCGAGGTTCCCCGCAGGAACATCCTCGTAAAGCAGAGCCGGGTCCTCGGCAGTAATCCCATAATATGTGTCGCAGAGTAACTCCTCCTCAGTAAGGACACCTACAACGTTATCCTGTCAGGACGGAGCAAGTACTAAATCTAGCAAACTAGCATATGAAACATGAAAATGAACATAAGAGGAATAACTGGAAAGCATGGCATCATAGTCTATCATGGCAAGGACACATATGTCATAGAGACAGATGTATATGTAATGTTTAAAACTGTAGCAGGTACGTGATCGGTCAATAGATGTACAATGTACTGAGGCACAATGTAAATAAAATGTACATCGTACAAGTGAAAACAAGCGATAGATGTACATACGTACAAATACAGCTGGTGCACCTACGACAAGGAATACATAAAATGTCAACCTTGCTCGGTATACGTACGTAGTAAGGGGGCATGATCACGTACGCTACTAACAGTTTCTCCATAACCCATATTCTAATTATGTAGAGATACATCAAGACTGTTCTAAGCATGGGTAACTGAAAGTACAACATGTAGAGATCTAACTTGCTACCCAAGGATCAGCATTTAACATGGTGGGGTTTGCAGTTCATTTATGTGACAATATGTAAAGTTCGTAGAAAGTACTTGCCTCTAGTAAAGCAAAACAAAACAAGCTGCGATAACAATGCTATGGATGTCCGGTAACTCGTTGCTGTAGAAGTAAATACAATAACTTAGTTTTACACTAAGCTAAAACACTAGGACACTAATTGGTGAACACGACTTGTGATTGGGCACCTAGCCAAATAATGACTTTGGTATAGGAGACCAATGTGGGGTGACACACTATGTTAACTAACTTTCTAGGGCCCTTACACTAGTGAAGGGATGGGGTTTAACACGGCTAAAACTCAAAATACAAAAGCTACAAGTCGTAATTAATCATAAATAAATCAAAAGACCATTGTGTTCTAACAATTTTAGAGATAGACAAAAAGCCTAGTTTTGTTTAAAGTAAAGTATCAAAGTGATCCTTGTTAATCATAGAAATTTATTATAATTTCTGGAATTTATTAACCAGTACAAGTATTTTATAAAAA
The DNA here is from genome assembly GCA_029216955.1 of Iris pallida. Classification (NCBI taxonomy): domain Eukaryota; kingdom Viridiplantae; phylum Streptophyta; class Magnoliopsida; order Asparagales; family Iridaceae; genus Iris; species Iris pallida. The sequence continues at coordinate 5,821,977 of JANAVB010011200.1, read as the reverse complement.
TTAGTTTTCCTAAGTATTCAGAAAATGAGTTTTGGTTTCATATGCCAAACTAGTGGCAAAACAGTAAATTAAATACTACAAAAATTATACTAAATAGCTAACTTAACTAGTATCTAAAAACTATTTTTCCATAATTTTAGCAATACTTTAAGTATTTTTAGAAAATCACAAACAGCATTGCACACAATAATTAATTATCTGCGTATTTTGTCCATATATATAATTTGAACCAAAGTTCAATACAGGACCCAAGGCCATGAATCAAGTCCAATATGACTTGTACAGGTCTTGAATGTGTGAAAACACATTTGAGCCCAAATACCCTGCTAGGCTTGGACACCAAATGGTTGCAATAATTTAAATATACAGAAAATACTAGGGGGTAGAAATGCAAAATATATATATATACAAAATTAATGTATACATATATATATATATATATATAATATATATATACATAAGGAATATATATACATAAAGAAATATATATACATAAATATATTGTATACATATATATATATTATATATATATATATAATATTATTATTTTATATATATAATATATAGATTCTATATATATATATATATAATATTATATATATATAGATATATCTATATATATTATATTATAATATTATCTATAATATGTATACTTCATTATTTTGTGTATGTATATATATATATATAAACAGTAAATATATATACAAAATTATAGTATATATAGAATAATCATATAATTACAAATATATGTATATACATATATATATATATATATATATATATATATAAGAAAAAGAAAAGGAAGGAAAAGGAAAGAAAAGAACACAGCAGTGGCAGCTCGAACCCGAGCCCACACGCGCGCGGGGGGGGGGGGGGTTGTTTAGATTAGGATGGGCTGGCCAGGGGGTCAGCCCATCAATATAAAAACCATCCTGTGTCCTGACAGTTAAGGACACAGGTATCAGCGTGTCCTCGCTTAGCACGACACACACGAAGCGACTTGGCCGTGTCCAAGCCAACCCTAGTATTGCCCGTGTCCTGGCGAGTCTCATATGTGAAGACGAGACTCGCACGACACGAATCGAAGCTGACACTTACGTGTCTGACTTCTCCACGAAGTTTCGAAGGCGGAGGCGGCGGCTTGGGGCGTCGGGACGTGGCGGAGAGGTGGCGACGTGTTCACCTCACTGCGGCGAACCTTATGATGGTGGTGGGATGGTGGTGGCGTGCGTCGTAGGGACGGCGCTGGGTCTAGCCGGAGCTAGGGTTTCGGCGAAGGGAAAATGGGGAAGAACATGGCGGTGGTTGGTCGTGGAAATTTAGGGTTTAGGTTTAGGTCTGGGGAGTGTGGGGGTTTAAATAGGGTCTTTGGAGGCGGTGGGGGCAGCCGGATTCGACGGGACAGCGGTCGTGGTCGGTCGGGGCAGGGGTCAACGGGAGCGGGTGAGAGCTGGAGGAAGAGAGTGAGAGAGCTGTCGTGGAGGGGGGGTTCGGGTAGAATTGCAATTAGGTTTTCCTAGATTAGGAAATTACACACAGGAATTATTAGTGAGTAAATGTAAAACAAAATTTGCATTTCCTAATTAAAACATTTCCTTTTATTATAAATGATATAAAATCATTTCAAAAAATTGCAAAACCTATTTAATTAATTTCAAATAATTTGCAAAGTGATATTTTTATATATAAACTCATTTAGAAATTATAGAAAATTCCTAAAAATCCTAATAAAATATTTAAGGCCAAACTAATATTAAAAATTAATTAGCACTAATAAAACTAAAATTTGAAAAACAGGGGCTTACAAGTCTTCCCTTCTTGAAAATTTCGTCCTCGAAATTCACAAGGATTGAAGACCCTACAATATTCTAACATAGGAAGCAATGCAACACAATGACTAAGGCTGCGATCGAAACTAACCTCTATGGTATCAAGCGGGAACGGGTGTTCCCTCACAGCGGTTGGATCGAACAAGTAAGGGTATCTCTCCCTCATGTCCGACTCCCTCCCAAGTATTCACCTGGGAGTGACGGCTCCAAGCTACTCGCACTAGGGGTATAACCTTGTTCCTCAGCCTCTTCTCTTTCCGGTCTAATATCTCCACTGGCTGCTCAGAAACTGTAAGGCTCGGTCCGACCTCCAACTCTGAATGATCTAGCACATGACTGGGGTCTGGAACATATCTCCTCAACTGAGATACGTGAAAGACATCGTGAACTCCTGCTAGGTTGGGTGGAAGTGTAACCCTGTAAGCTACCTCTCTAATCCTGCCAAGTACCTCGAATGGCCCGATGTATCTGGGGCTCAGCTTCCCTCCTCGTCCGAACCAGATCGTCCCTCGAGTAGGTGATATCTTCACTAGCACCATATCACCGTCTGCGAACTCCATCGGTCTGTGACTAGCATCAGCCCAGTGTTTCTGCCTATCCTGAGCTACTCTGAGCCTGTCCCTGATCATCCCGACTTTCTCTGCTGCATTCGTGATCATCTCTGGCCCAAGCATAACTCTGTCTCCGACATCATCCCAAAAGCGGTTGCGGCATCGTCGCCCATATAGCGCCTCAAAAGGAGACATACCATACTGGCCTGGTAGCTGTTGTTGTATGAAAACTCTACCAAGTGCAGATGGCTCTCCATGATCCTCGAAGTCCAGCACGCAGGTCCTCAGCATATCCTCCAGTGTCTGTATCGTCCTCTCGGACTGCCCATCTGTCTGCGGGTGGTACGCCGTACTGAACTGGACCTACTGCCCAACTCCTCCTGCAAGCTCCTCCGTAGTGGGATGTGAATCTGCTGTCTCTGTCTGACACGATGCTCACCGACACTCCGTGTAGCGAACTATCTGCTGCATTATAGCTGCCAACTTCTCGGTGGAAAGCCTCACCTTGAAGGGTATGAAGTGCGCACACTTCGTCAGCCTGTCCACGATGACCCAGATGGCATCCTTCCCTCCTTGGGAACGAGGAAGCCCTGAAACGAAGTCCATCGTAATATGTTCCCACTTCCACTCGGGAATGGGTAACGGCTGCAACAAACCAGCTGGCCTCTGGCGCTCCGCCTTGACCTGCTGGCAAACTAGACATCTCGAAATAAAACATGATACATCCCTTTTCATCCCGTGCCACCAAAGATATTCCTGCAAGTCACGATACATCTTGTTAGCACCAGGGTGAATAGAATATCTTGATCGGTGCGCCTCCTGCAAGACTGCCTCTACCAGCTCTCCCTTCGGTACGCACAATCGGCTGCCATGCCTCAGGGATCCATCCTCTGCTATAGTGAAGTCATCTAGCAATCCAGCTAACGCCTGGGGTCGAAGTCTGCGAAGGCTCTCATCTGTAGACTGTGCCTCCCTGATCTGCTCCATCAAACCTGACTGAATGTCAAGCGCCATCATCTGTATCACTGATCCTGGCCGAACTAGCTCGATACCGAGCTTCTCCAGATCCTCCCGCAAATGCCGATCAATCATCAGGTACCATGCCATCGGATGCCTGCTCAGCGCATCCGCCACCACATTTGCCTTCCCGGGGTGATACTGTAAATCGATGTCGAAGTCCTTCATCAACTCCAACCATCGTCTTTGCCTCATGTTCAGCTCTTTCTGCGTGAACACATACTTCAAGCTTTTGTGGTCAGTAAAGATTTCCACACGCTCTCCGTATAAGTAATATTCCATAACTTGAGTGCAAAGATCACCACAGCTAACTCGAGGTCATGGATAGGATAATTCCTCTCATGAGTCCGCAATTGCCTAGATGCATAAGCAATCACTTTCCCATGCTGCTGTAGAACACATCCTAGCCCCTTCCCAAAAGCATCGCTGTATATGGTGAAACCTCCAGAACCTGAAGGTAAAGTCAGAACTGGAGCGGTCGTCAGCCTCCTCTTCAGCTCCTCAAATGCCGCCTGGCAGTCCTCTGACCAGATGTACTATGTGTCCTTTCGCGTCAGCTTTGTCATGGGTTCAGCTATCCTAGCAAAGTCCTGGACGAACTTTCTGTAATAGCCTGCTAAACCCAGAAAGCTCCTGATCTCTGAAACTGACGTCGGAGCCTTCCACGTCTCAACTGCAGCAATCTTCCTGGGATCCACCGAGATTCCATCTCCAGTGACTACATGGCCGAGAAACTCCACTCGGTCTAAAAAAAACTCGCACTTCGACAATTTGGCAAACAATCTCTCCTGCCTCAGAATCCCCAAAACTATCCGCAAGTGCTCTGCATGCTCCTCCGGCGTCTTCGAGTATATCAGGATGTCGTCGATAAACACTACGACGAACTTATCCAGATACTGGTGAAATGTCTTATTAATCAAGTTCATAAAGACAGCTGGCGCATTTGTGAGACCAAATGGCATCACCAGAAACTCGTACTGCCCGTACTTCGTATTGAATGCCGTCTTCTGGATGTCTGCTGGCCTAACCTTCACCTGGTGGTACCCGGATCTCAAGTCTATCCTGGAAAACACCTTCGCCCCGCTCAACTGGTCGAACAAATCATCTATCCTGGGCAGAGGATATTTGTTCTTGATGGTGATGGCATTCAAAGCCCGGTAGTCAATACACAATCGGACTGTACCATCCTTCTTAGGCACAAAGAGCACTGGTGCTCCCCATGGAGAAGCACTGGATCGAATGAAACCCTTTTTCAACAGGTCATCAATCTGCTCTTTTATCTCTATGGCCTCCTTGGGATTCACTCTATAGCAAGCCCGGGATACTGGTGATGAACCCGGCACTAAATCTATAGTGAACTCCACATCTCTGTCAGGCGGAAGTCCTGGAAGATCCTCTGGGAATACATCCATAAACTCCCTAATGATAGGGTGTGGCGGTGCTGCGTCCCCAACTGTCGCACAACAGTTCGGCTCTAGGCTGATCTCCGGCCCTGTCCTCCTGACACTGAATGGTGCTGTGCCTGGGGGACTGAACAAAATACTACCCTCATGGCAATCTATAGATGCATGGGCATAGCTAAGCCAGTCCATCCCCAATATGATATCATAACCGGGAAGTGGCATCATAAAGAATCGTCCCCTGAACTCTCTTCCGGCTATAAAAATAGAACATCTATAGATAGATCTAATAGGCACTGGTCCTCCTCCCGTCATTACTCTACTAATCTCCGCAGTAGGTGTAGATACTAAATGATGTTTATGCATAAACTCTAATGATAGGAAGCTATGAGATGCACCAGAATCAAACAAACATACAGCTAGAAAAGTATGCAAATAAACATGACCTGTAATGACGTTTGCTAAGTAATTCGGCTCCGAAACCTGCTCCGGCTCCGGCTCAATGGCTAGACTATAAACCTTCCCCTGAGGTCCCTTCTGCTGCTGCAGATGCTGCCCGAACCTCTGCTGCTGAGTCGGAAGCGGTCCTCTAGGTCCCTTGGCTACTGGACATTCCCGTATCATGTGGGTGGCAGACCCACAAACTAAGCACTGCTTCAGCCTCTTCCTGCAGATGGAGTACTCGTGCCCTGGTCTTCCGCAGAAAGAACATATAGCTCCCTTCTGCTGCTGCCGGGGTCCCGGGGCTCTAACTGGCGGGGTCTGATGATGTAGTGTAGGGGGACGGTAAGTCTCCTGGAGTGGCGTCGGTGCTTTCTGCTGGAAAGCCTGACGCTTGGACAGTCCCTCATGATGTACAGAAGCCGGCCTCTTGCATGATAGAAGACGCTCCTCGATGCTCCGGGCTAACTCTAGGATCTGGTAGTAGTCAGTCGTACCGTTCGCCACTATAAGAATGCCAATGTCTGGAACTAGACCATGGCAAAACCTACGGGTCATCTCCTCTGGATCAGCAACCAGACTAGGAGCAAAACGGCTCAGGCGACTAAACTCTGCCGCATAGTCATCAACAGAACGGTTCCCCTGCTGGATGTTCTGGAATCGTAGCCCCATGGCTACTCTAGCAGTGGTCGAGAAGAATTTCTTCTTGAACTGGGTCTTGAACTGGTCCCAGGTGGCTCTACCTCTCGCAAACAACGGCTCATTCCTGAACCAGACTCCGGCTAAGTCTATCAGCAGAAATCCTGCTGCCTCGACCTGAAGGTCATCCGGCATCCTAACTCCCAGAAGCTTCCTCTCTACTGAATCTAGCCAGTCATCAGCTACTACTATGCCCTCAGTCCCTGAGAACTCCTTGGGATTCAAACCCATGAAGTCCTTGATCGTCCCCGCTCTCTGCCGTGGCTCTACATGTGGTGGGACCACGGGACGTCCCTCAGAACGCTCCATGCTCTGGCGGAGTAGGGTAGTCTGCTCCTGATGGATTGTTAGGAACCCCTGGATCAGTGTGAGCAGCTGGGTCCCGTCGAGTGTGACGGAAGCCTGGGTGGGTATAGTGATAGGGGGTGGTGGAAGTATCGGGGCCTGCTGGGACTGGGATGTGGAAGGTGGTATCTGGGTCTGTGGATCTGTGGAGTGGGAGAATGTGGTAGGTGGAGGTGTATCAGTCAACGGGTCAGCTGACTGGATATGGAGGGCCCCATTCTCGGGGGTAATATACTGGGATGAACGAGTAAGCACCATCTAAATTACACATAAAAAGACTTATAAGGACTTTTAAAGTAAGTAATCATATGCAAGGAAATCTAATTATAATAGCAAACAGGTGATGTATTTTCTATGTTGCAATCCTAGCATTCCTCTAAGTGTTCTAAGCGTCTTTCCTAATGTTGTCTAATTACCTTAAGTTCCTAATTGCAGGCATGCTTGGTACAATAACGTAACCAAACAGTTTAGTCAGGACCTGTATGGGCTACCACTAAAAACATGTCACGACCTGCTACCCAAATTGTTGGGCCAGGCCGAGTCATGCCCAGCCTACGTTGAGATAAAACGTAGTAAGCTGTTCTAAAGACAACAAGATAAGACTAAAATGTGCTAACAGTTCTATAAGTGAAGAAGAATCATAAATGCTCCAAACACAAAAGTCGTCGTATATAGTAAAATGTCCAAGTACAAGTGAAATGTAAAGTAAAACTGGATATATGTCCAGTTACAAAAAGATATAGTCTAATACATGTCTACTCTCAAAAGTCTAAGTAAACAAAAGACAACTAGGCGAGGTTCCCCGCAGGAACATCCTCGTAAAGCAGAGCCGGGTCCTCGGCAGTAATCCCATAATATGTGTCGCAGAGTAACTCCTCCTCAGTAAGGACACCTACAACGTTATCCTGTCAGGACGGGAGCAAGTACTAAATCTAGCAAACTAGCATATGAAACATGGAAATGAACATAAGAGGAATAACTGGAAAGCATGGCATCACATAGTCTATCATGGCAAGGACACATATGTCTTAGAGACAGATGTATATGTAATGTTTAAAACTGTAGCAGGTACGTGATCGGTCAATAGATGTACAATGTACTGAGGCACAATGTAAATAAAATGTACATACGTACAAGTGAAAACAAGCGATAGATGTACATACGTACAAATACAGCTGGTGCGCCTACGACAAGATATACATAAAATGTCAACCTTGCTCGGTACGTACGTACGAGTAAGGGGGCATGATCACGTACGCTACTAACAGTTTTCCCATAACCCATATTCTAATCATGTGAGAGATACATCAAGACTGTTCTAAGCATGGTAATAACTGAAAGTATAACATGTAGAGATCTAACTTGCTACCCCAAGGATCAGCATTTAACATGGTGGGGTTTGCAGTTCATTTATGTGACAATATGTAAAGTTCGTAGAAAGTACTTGTCTCTAGCAAAACAAAACAAAACAAGCTGCGATAACAATGCTATGGATGTCCGGTAACTCGTCGCTGTAGAAGTAAATACAATAACTTAGTTTTACACTAAGCTAAAATACTAGGACACTAATTGGTGAAACACGACTTGTGATTGGGCACCTAGCCAAAATAATGACTTTGGCATAAGAGACCAATGTGGGGTGACACACTATGTTAACTAACTTTCTAGGGCCCTTACACTAGTGAAGGGATGGGGTTTAACACGGCTAAAACTCAAAATAACACAAAAGCTACAAGTCGTAATTAATCAATAAATAAATCAAAAGACCATTGTGTTCTAACAATTTTAGAGATAGACAAAAATCCTAGTTTTGTTTAAAGTAAAGTATCAAAGTGATCCTTGTTAATCATAGAAATTTATTATAATTTTCTGGAATTTATTAACCAGTACAAGTATTTTATAAAAATCAGTTTTCCTAAGTATACAGAAAATGAGTTTTGGTTTCATATGCCAAACTAGTGGCAAAACAGTAAATTAAATACTACAAAAATTATACTAAATTAGCTAACTTAACATAGTATCTAAAAACTATTTTTCCATAATTTTAGCAATACTTTAAGTATTTTTAGATAATCACAAACAGCATTGCACAAATTAATTATCTGCGTATTTTGTCCATGTATATAATTTGAACCAAAGTTCAAATACAGGACCCAAGGCCATGAATCAAGTCCAATATGACTTGTACAGGTCTTGAATGTGTGAAAACACATTTGAGCCCAAATACCCATGCTAGGCTTGGACACCAAATGGTTGCAGTAATTTAAATATACAGAAAATACTAAGGGGTAGAAATGCAAAATATATATATATACAAAATTAATGTATACATATATATATAATAGTATATATATAATAATATATATACATAAGGAAATATATATACATAAAGAAATATATATACATAAATATATATGTATACATAATACATATATATATATACATACACAAAATAATGAAGTATACATATATATATATATAAAAACAGTAAATATATATATACAAAATTATAGTATATATAGAATAATACATATATATATACAAATATATGTATATACATATATATAATATATATATATATATATATAATAGAAAAAGAAAAGAAAAAGGAAAAGGAAAAGGAAAAGAAAAGAAACAACAGCAGTGGCAGCTCGAACCCGAGCCAACACAGCGCGCGCGGGGGGAGGGGGGTTTAGATTAGGATGGGCTGGCCAGGGGGTCAGCCCATCAGTTGTGTTAGGGAAAGGGTTGTGTTTAATTTATTTAGGTTCAAATTAATTAACATAAAAAAAAATATAAAAACCATCCTGTGTCCTGACAGTTAAGGACACAGGTATCAGCGTGTCCTCGCTTAGCACGACACGCACGAAGCGACTTGGCCGTGTCCAAGCCAACCCTAGTATTGCCCGTGTCCTGGCGAGTCTCATATGTGAAGACGAGACTCGCACGACACGAATCGAAGCTGACACTTACGTGTCCGACTTCTCCATGAAGTTTCGAAGGCGGAGGCGGCGGCTTGGGGCGTCGGGACGGTGGCGGAGAGGTGGCGACGTGTTCGCCTCACTGCGGCGAACCTTATGATGGTGGTGGACGGTGGTGGCGTGCGTCGTAAGGACGGCACTCGGGTCTAGCCGGAGCTAGGGTTTCGGCGGAGGGAAAATGGGGAAGAACAGGGCGGTGGTTGGTCGTGGGGGAAATTTAGGGTTAGGGTTTAGGTCTGGGGAGTGTGGGGGGTTTAAATAGGGTCTTTGGAGGCGGTGGGGGCAGCCGGATTCGGCGGGGGTAGCGGTCGTGGTCGGTCGGGGCAGGGGTCAACGGGAGCGGGTGAGAGCTGGAGGAGAGAGAGAGTGAGAGAGCTGTCGTGGGGGGGGGGGGGGGGGGGGGGGGGGTTCGAGTAGAATTGCAATTAGGTTTTCCTAGATTAGGAAATTGCACACAGGAATTATTAGTGAGTAAATGTAAAACAAAATTTGCATTTCCTAATTAAAACATTTCCTTTTATTACAAACTAATATAAAATCTTTTCAAAAAATTGCAAAACCTATTTAATTAATTTCAAATAATTTGCAAAGTGATATTTTTATATATAAAACTCATTTAGAAATTATAGAAAATTCCTAAAAATCCTAATAAAATATTTTAAGGCCAAAACTAATATTAAAAATTAATTAGCACTAATAAAACTAAAATTTGAAAAACAGGGGCTTACAACCTGGCTGTAGTGAATTTCAGCTCCGTGACTCAAATAACGATGTGTTACCGAATATCCTGTGCACTATATCCATTTTCCAACAATCATCAACGAAGCAACCCAAGAGATCACGACATAAAGAATTTAGGACAAGTCTCCATAATACCCGAAACCTATGAATATCTGAAATCACTTCAACTTAGAGTTCCTGTCCCGCCAGTGCGCTGCTGGCTGCAGTGAACTTTCGGTCTCCGCAATCCAGATAACGGCTGCAGCGCGTAACTGTCACGCCCTAGTAGGTCATCGAATAGTCTTTCAACTTTATCCATAGAAAATTTCAAGGAATCAAAATAAGTTTCAATAGTCCAAGTCAAGAAGATGGTGAGGTTATCTGACTATTAGAATACAAGTGTTTATTAGGTACTAAGAGACGATAAGGGGTCCAATCACTGAGTACAAAAGGCAACCAGGGAGATTTAGAATCTTGAACAGGGAATCGAAGTTTCAAATAGTAACCGAAATCTCAAGGAAATTCGAGATGATAACAAGATCCCGTATATGGAACGTAATCCTGGGTAGGTAACGAAGTCTCAAAGGTGGCATAAAGCAAGGTATCTGACAAAAGACAAAGTCTCAACATAAGGAATAAAATCTCGCATCGGAAACAAGGTTCAACAACATCTCAAATAACAATAAAATCTCGAAGGAAAAATAACCTCCAATAGAATACAAGGTCTCAAATAGAAAACCAATATGCACAAAGTCGTGATTAGGAAATAAAATCTCGAATAGAAAATCTTGACGAGGAAACAAGATATCGAATAGGGAACAAGGTCTCATCGAGTCGCGAGTAGGAACTGAAGTTTCAAAGCCTAAAAAATCTTAGATATGAGACAAAATCACGAACGAAAGCAAAATCTTGAAATAGGAAACAGGGTTTTAAAATCTCGAATGAAATCAAAGTCACGAGTAGAAAAAAGAAATCAATGGGTGAGTAGGAAAACAAGCATCGAATTGTGGATACAAATCTCAAATAAGAAACGAAATCTTTATAACCCTCAGAGGGATCCTCAACAATGTGCTGCATAGGACAGAGCTTTAAACAAGTTTCGAATAAGGAACAAGATTTCGAAATGAAATCTCAAGAAGCGATTAAATATCAATTAACACGAAGTTTGATAAAGGAACCAAATTTACAAATATGAGCCATCACTAGAAAACAAGGTCAGGAATGATGAATATGCAAACGGTATCGATTAATGGATTTCAAACAATTATCAAATTATGGATCTGAAACAAATTTACCGAAATAGGAAACAATATTTCGAAGTAAGTTTCGGCATCAACCAAGGTTTCAAACAAGAAGTTTCAAAAATAATCTAGGCGCTTCAAAGAATTTAAGGGGAGGCTGGATTGCGAATCAAGATACATGGTTTTTCCAACCACACAAAAGAAACCTTCTGTCTGCAGTCTGCCTTCAGTATTCCTCTAGGACCAGAATCACTTTAACTTCTTCAACTGTTCTGTCGTAGACTGGTCCCTGTGGTAGTGCTCCATGCTGTTGCTGAATCTAGAGAGACGGGTCCTTCTTCTGTGATATTGGTGCTCCTCGTGCTTGTCCTTAGGCAGTGTGATCAACGGTCTCCAGCAGTCCTTGACTTGGTGGGCAGGCGATCAGCAGTACAAGTATAGCCTTCGTCTTTTGCGGCACTCTTCATAGTGGTGTCCTGAGCTGCGGCAGAAAATACAAATGATAGCCGATTGAGTCTGAATCTCCTGCTAGGCTGAAGAAGCGTTGTCTGAGTGTGGCGACGATTCACGGATCCATAATAGCTGCTATCTCGGCCATAAGTCTTCATGTCTCTTCTGAGTTTCAGCTTCCCGTCTTGTTCTATTGTCTGTGTTACATTTTGGATCTCCTGGCTAGTGGCTCAAGTTTTTGGTCTGCTCTTCGGTGCAAGATATGCGCTCGGTGTCGGGAAAATCTAAGTGCCTGAGAGTCTGAAAATCAAAAGTCCTCTCTAACTCGGGAAATGCATTTGCAAGTCTGGATTGGAAAAATACGACCTGCAACCCCCACCCGCTTTTCGGACGCGAGCTCGTGAGCAAGCCAGCTACGTATCGAGCGGACTCCAGCCCGAATCGAGTACGTATAAGCTGTCCAGAGTAGGGTATCATGTCTAATCTAAACTATATCTCAATCCACAGGAATCATATAAACAAGAATGAACAAGTATGGGTCATGGTCTGCAGCCCATTATCATATTATCCGATTAGACTCCCAGAATGATTATGAGTCTATAAAATAAGCAGAATATAACATGGTACGGAATAGAGGATAATAAAGAAATATCACAAGCAAATACCTGTATCATAAATCACAATCCTCTACCATCCCGCTCTGCTAACTAACTCCATGCAGTCGCTAAACCTGAAGAGATCATCAGATCCTCAGAGGACTAGCAAGATACATAATATACAAGCCAACATATAACAGTACAAATATACAAGAAGTAAGGAACAATCAAGGATATCCATCAAGACAAAATGAACTAAGACACAAATCTAAACACAAGGATCCTAAGACACTGGCATGCCATACTAGAAATGGCTAATAGGTCAAAGCTATAGACTGCAGTCAAGACAAGCACTCACAATCTATAGTGTATCAATCGCAGTCAAGGCAAGCACTCACAACCAAGATGGTAGCCAATCCTAGTATAAAAATCCTATAGACCGTAGTCAAGGTAAGTACTCACAATCTATAAAATGTCAAAGTCAAGTCCTATTCAAGTCATGTCAAGTCAAGTCAAGTTATAATCAAGTCGAAAGAATCGTGGTGTAGGACTAGACGACTATATCAAGGAATACATATGAAACTAACACAGTGTAATAGATATAAATATTATAACAGAAAGGAACAAAAATGTGCAGACAACTAGAAACATGTAAAGTAAAACTATATCAGGATGGGTGTACTAGACATGGAATAAAGCAATCACGAATGTAAGAAAAAGAACCGCAGCGAGATGTTGAACATGCATATAAATTATACTGTACAAGTTGGCAAGGTATACTTGCCTGGAGGTTGCACGAAGAGCCAACAATAAACCATCAACTGGTAGGCCAAATAAGTCCAAAATCCACAAATGTCTCCGAAAGCTGAAACATACATTGCCAACATTCTCATAATAGTCAAATTAGCTAGGATTGCCTGTCCTTAAGTCCAATTCTGGCACAAGGGCAAAATGGTAATTTTGGACAAAAACGATGTCTGCCGTTGGACCCATTTTGCACCGAAAAGCGTGCCAGAGTCAATGGTCTCTAAAGTCGTCAAACTATATGTCTACGGATCCGATTTTCCGATACGAACCCAACCGTATGTCGAAAGTTGGATTCTGGCGGGCCGTGCACAAAATCATACGTTGAGTCGGACCGTAGGACCCGCAAAACGGCGATCCGAACAACTGTCTCAGAATTGGACCAAACTTGGCATACAGGACCAGAAAAACGATATGGTCCTGTTGGCGTAAGTTTCATCTCGATCTGACTAGCGTGCACAAAGTAATTGGAAAACTTGTACAGAGGCCGATATGGTAATTTCGACGGATACGTATCAAATTCGTCGCGCACACGCGACTAATTTGAATTCCGTCAAAGCCCACACGTCCACGAAGCCGTTACACACCTTTCAATGCTTTCGGTTCATGACCAAGTCGTCCGGTTTGGCGGGACGCACGTGGTATCAGAGTGTTTTTCAAAATTTCTACTGTTTTAAAAATAGGTTTTTGTCGAAGTTTGGAATCTGATTTCTCGACGCTTAGTCAATGAAATCGAGTTCTGTAAATTAGGTTGCGGAGCCCTATAGGTTGTCTAGGACTGACCTTAATTATTTTTTAAAGAAAACACTAATAGGCCATTCGAATCGGTTTTCGAAGTCGATGATCCGACAGCCTAAAACATAGTGGTTTGCCACTGTTTTTGTCGAGGTTTGACTCGACTTTCCTAGGGTTCTGGTCATCGGAATTTCGAACGAAATAAAAAGAAGGAAAGCCGTACATGTAGTCTACATACCAGAGGAGACAAATCTTGAAACGGGCGATCGAGCGTCGCGAGATCCTACCGCGAAGTAGGGCTCGAGGCTGCACTGTTGCCGCGTTTGCTCTGTTCAGGCCGCGCTCTGTGGCCGACGGCCTCGCCGTCCGGCGGTCGTGGCGGCGGTGATGCGCGTCTAGGGGAGGGGTGCGCAGCGTTGTGCGTGGGTTCGAGACTTCGAGTTAGGGTTTCGCACGAATACTACTCGCTACTTCTACAAATAGACGCACGGGGGGGGGAGTGTTTCCGCTCGGGCTGTGGTTCTGTTGGAGGGGGGTCTTAGGCTGCTGGCAGGCCGGGCTGGGCCTTGGGCTGCTCTGTCCTGGGTTGCAGCTGCTTCTTAATCCTTTTCTTCTATGTAATGCTTATATATATATATATATATATATATATATATATATATATATATATATATATATATATATATATATATATATATTTTATATATATATATTTTATATATAATATATATATATATATATATATATATTATATTTTATATATATATAATATAAAAAATATATATATAAAATATATATAATATATATATATATATATATATATATATAAAAATATATATATATATATATATATATATATATATATATATATATATATATATATATATATTAATATATATATATATATATATATATATATATATATATATATATATATATATATATATATATATATATATATATATATATATATATATATATATAGGGCGGACTGTGCCAAGATAAAGAGTGGTTGGGATTTAATCTTGGTGAATCAACGGTTGTGGGGTTTTATGGGGAATCCAAAGAGTGGGGTTTGCACTCATAATGGTTGTGGATGAGCATTATTGAGAGTGGGATTTTATGGGTAATCCAAAGAAAATTCATATCCAGCAGTGGTTGGGATTTAATATTTTGATGGGGGCCTCGTAATTAATATTGTTCATTTAAAATTGGGGCTCCAAGATTTTGAGGGAGAATACCTTAAATGAACCATGCCCTATAGGCACGGGTTATGACTAGTATATATATATACACACACATATATACATATATGTATATTTATATATATATATACACACAAAAAAAAAAATAATAAAATAAAAAAAAATATATATATATATATACACACATGTACACCTATATATATATATATATATATATATATATATATATATATATATATATATATATATATATATATATATATATATATATATATATATATAAATATACGTATACGTACACACATAAATAGTAACAAATATATACATGTATCCTTAAATAAATATTCAGAAAATTCTAAATACAATCTTAGCAATATTCTTCTAGGACAGTACTATACATATATACATGTATATTTATTTACACATACACATATATATTTATTCTTTTGATAAAGAATAAATTAATAATAACTAATAATAATAAATCGTTTATTTTCAATATCCACAATAATAATATCATTAATAATAATAATTCCACTAGTAATTAAAATAATTCAATAGTAGGTCCTGGATGGGCATATCATATACTCCTATCACTGGGCCCCAAAAAATCGTATAAATATTCTAAAACGCTATTTAATATTAATAATACCTATAATTTACATATAATAAATATTTAGAAAATAATTGCCAATTCCTAAAATATATACAAAATATTTGCATTTACCAAACATGTCTACAAGGCCGTGTTTGATCCCACTATATGACTACATGGGCTTGGATTTGACTTGGGTCCAATCTGGACAAGTTCGGTACAACCAGGTTCCCAAAAACTCAATAATATAATTCAATAATAAATAAAATCTTCGGTACGGGTTAAGTCGCAACTTGGCTTGGTTTTCCTAGTTAGGACACTCCTATAGCTTTGCATTCTCCTACCATGGCTAAACACTAGTCAAAGTACGCTACTGCACTATCTGTGCCATGATTCCTAGCAGTCTTGTACTTCAAAACTCAAACATGGCTAAAATCATCTACCGTAATAATAATTATTTATAAAATCTAAAAATCACTATTTAAATCAAATAAATAAATAAATAAATATTTTAAAAAATTTCGGGAAGGGAAGCTACAGTTGGTGTCAAGGAACTCTTGAAACGTCTCCGTCAACTGCGTACTACCCATGGGGATAGTAGAGTGATAGAAGGTAGTGGGAGCTCAAAACCCTCAAGTGTAGGTGGATCGACTGTTCCGGTGTCGCGTGCTTTTGAACTATCTGAAAAACAAAAAAACTGTTAAAATAACCTAAAGCTAAAGAATATCAATATACCCGATGTACCCGATTTTCTATGCTGTGATCAAGTTTCCTAGTGTAAATCAAGTCCCCCAATAGTACTCTAATGCCTAGGTACTATTAGGATAGACCTGCATGGGCCACCACTAAAAATATGTCACGACCCGCTTCCGAATAATCGGACACGAGTCAGACATGCCCAGCCTTCGTCGCTGGACACGACGAAGTAAGCTGTACCAAACTAGGAAAATCTAACCAGATAAATATAATGTAAATAATCACAACATCTATACACGATCCCAAGATGATCACCATAATCTATAATTCTATATATCATAAATGTACTAGAGTCATCAGAAATAAAATGTACTATGAACTCTAAAACAATATCTAAGAGTAAAGCTAACAGTCTAAACCTGAAGCCTCTAGCTAAGTCATGTCTCCATCATGCTCAGCTAATGTCCTGGGCTCTGGCCCATATGGTAGAATAATATCCTGCAAGTACACCTGCAACATATCTAGTCAGGAGCGGAGCAAAGTACAGTTCTAGGTAATGAATAAGAACATCATGATATGGAAATGAGTACAGGAGAACATGAACTATAAAGTACAGAAAAAGAACATGAAGGTACATAAATATAAGTACAGGAAATAAAGTACCGGAATGTAAAGTACAGGAATGTAACTATGAACCTGAAGTACAAGACATGACAAGTACACCATGTTAAAAATACAGCTAGTCCATGTGACCGGCTAGGGGTAAGCACATGAAAGAACATGAAAGCACATGAATGGTACGGCTTAGGACCCGCGTGCACGATACGAGGCCTAAGCTATCTACATGAATATAGTAACCGGGGTTTGGTCACATGGCTAGTGTATTTCCCCACCCGACACAAGTAAGTACAAGAACATGAATACAGGAGTACATGGGTACAAGATATCGTGTCATGACGTGTCACAAGAAGAGTACAAGATATGTAAATGTACAATAACCATAGAAAAGTACTTGCCTTGCTCCGGGTAATCAAGGGTAGAAAGTCTGCATGTCCACCTGGTTGGGTACAAGTTGGTTAGGATTCTAAATAATCTCATTAGCTAATATTGTTTCATAATCTAAGATCAATGATAACACTAGGATACTATAGGTACAGATTAGTCAAGAAGACTATAAATATATATAATCCCAAAATAGTCTTCAATCTTAGCAATTATTAGTAAGGTAAATTGTAGGATGATGCCTTAGTACAAAATTACCAATTATAATATTCTAAGGTTATATGTTTTGAAGATGCTCCTGATAGTCAATAATATGTACTATAACAACATTAATTGAGTAATCATGGTAATTATGTATAACCCAATTGTACAAAGATGAGACTATAAAACTTACTAGCATGAACTCCCAACTCAACTAGTTTAGTATTCATAAGCAACCCATGCTCTATACAACGCTTCAAACTACAGCATCCTTATTAAGTATTGCCCTTCTCAACCACATCATTCATTATAACTAAGCGTTCATATACTAAATTTTATCATACCCAAACTAATGAAGACACATATTCAAGACTCAGCTCAGACATGCATACGTGTCAAACTAATTTCAAAACCTGCGTACTCAACACAAAACTTAGAAAATTATACACAAAAGCCCAATCAACACCAACCGAAGCCAACCCATGTTTCATTCTTGTACTGTCCAGACTCTGGCTACAAACTCTCTTTTCCAAAATGCTCCAATCGAACAATCAACACCAGATCCCAAGCTAAAATCTAACAGTAGGTGCATTCATGACCTAACTGAAATACTTGGCCACACAACTCAATAATCACAAGGACTCAAACCAAAATCCAGCAAATCCCTGTATCAGAAGTCCACATATACAGAACCAAAACTTACAAATTTGAATCCAACGGTCACATTGAAACTCAGTCTGGAAATAATGCAGAATCAATTATACAACTGAATCTTCAGTAAAATAGGTATACTAAATTAACCCAAAATATATATAAAACCAAAATAAACTTTATTTAAACTCGCCAACTGCATGAAAGCTAGTCTTTCTCCCTGCTACTCAATTCTGGACACAACCCAGACTTAGACACGAACCCAAGCAGCACACGAACCACACTGGACACATATGAACATCATGATAGGAACACTACTCTGAATCACGCAAACAGGACACGAGCTATGGTTGACACAAGCTACCCACAGTTCAAGGCCGATCCTGACCAACGCCATTAATTCAAAATTGAAGAAAATTTCACATCATTAATATCAAGAGGAATAGAGCAATTTACCTGGAGGAAGTTCAACTAGTAATGAGGACACGAGCTCAGAGAATCGGATACAATCCCCGAACCCAATTGTGATCAAAACTCCACTGTAGCATAATATCAAACAGTTGGGGCACAGAGGAAAGACAGTGTATTAGAGAGAATTGTCCTTCAAAAATTCATCAGGAAAATCAGGAACAGAAGAAGGCCTAACATTTACAATTAGGCTTCAATCTCAAAACAATTGCTAATCCACCACATTAACCAGCCCGCTCTGCCGATCCGTCCGATTCAAATCAAACCAAGGAAAAGATTCAACAAAAATCAATTAACTCATCAATGATTGCAACAACATCCAGATCTGAACAACATTGGGTCGAAACTCACCAATCATGTCGTTGTCACCATCGTCGCGTGTGGTTCGTTGCCACGGAAACTTGACGTCGTCGAAGGATCCTCACTGTCGCCGCTGCGTGGGTGCTCGACTTGAGGTGATTCAGTCGTTGGGGAGGCGTTCGTCAGTCGCCGGCCGCCACGCTGGTGATCGTCGGAAAAGAAGATGGACCGATCGATTCCGATCTGGATCGATTCGTTACCGGAGATCGGTACAGTCATCATCAAGCTTGTCATGGAGAATACATCCGCTGTCGGGGACGAGAGCTTCTCGTCGTCGTCGTCGTCGAGAGGTGGACGTCGTTGCGATGCAGAGGCATAGCCCTGGCTATCGGCACTCGGTGAGGTGTGGTCGCCATGGCCAACGCCACCGTCATGGTAGTTCCCTGCCTTCAATCGTCGGAGGAGATTTTACCATCGCGGCCGCCTCCTTCTCGAATGCCAGCGGGAGTAGGTCAGGACGAAGAGATTTGGGACTGCTCCTCCGAGAGATAGCGGAAGAAAAGAAATAATAGCAGCTAATGACTTACTCTTCACTACAGCTAATAAATATAACTCTCACCATTTACAAATCAATCCCTCCACTAATGGTACATTTGTACTTATCCCCTCCCCCTTTTCATTTATTGCACAATCAATCAAAATTTTGTTTGAAAAGTGGTTATAAGTTGTTAGGGAGTGGGGGCTACTCCAAATAATTTTAAAAAATTAGTTATTAGCCAAAAATTTAAATCTCCCTAAAAAAATAATCATAAAATATTAATCAATAATTACTACTTGAAAATGGTTTGAAACAATTTAATATTTAGTAAACTAAAATATTTCTTGAAAACAGGAAGGTGGGGTTACATAAGCGCTTTGTCAGAGTCTCTCTATGACATATTTTTTGAATATAAAAGCGCTAATAACTCTGGGTTGCTTTGGAAGATAAATATGGTTATGATGATGCTGGAATTGAAAGATTCAATTCCTCCACATTCAACAGATATATCTTAGTAGATAATGAACCTATCAACTACCAAATTCATGAATTCCAAGAACATCTTAGACATGTTCAAGCCAAATGGACAATCTTCTCTACTGAGCATAAAATAGGATGCTTGATAGACAAACTCCCTCCTTCTTGGTCTGACGCTGACAAAGATCTTACCTATTTACAAGGAACTCTTACGTATGCTCAAGTTCTAATGAGACTTAGAACAGAAGTAGAGTTTAGGTTAAAATCCAAAGCTAGGTCTGATTCCAAAGCTAGGATAAATCTTGTAGAAACCCATGATAAACCCAAGTCTAACCATCATCTCAAACCCAAGAAAAACTCCTTCAAAAGAAGCAGACTTTTCAACCACATCACAAAAACCTTCATTACCAAAACCCTCATCACCAGCAATCTCAGAAACCTAAAAATTTCAGTCAGACTCAGGATCAGAGAAGATTTTATTTTGTGTATGGTAAAACAAACCATACGGCCATCAACTGCTTCTATAGGAAGAAAAAACCTGTCAAGACCTCCTTCAAGGGAAAAGGCAAGCCAGAGGCTAACATAATTCTGAATGGGTCATCAAGCTCCTTCAGGTCTATAAGCTATCAACCTGTAGTAAATATTTCTTACCATTCTAATGATTGGTGGTTGGATTCCAGAGCTAATATTCATATTTCGTTTGATCACTCATGCTTTTCAAACTATCAGGAATCAGGTGGAGGAGGTATAACCCTAGGAGATGGCTCAACAGCACAGATCGTAGGAAGAGAAAGAATAGATCGGAAGATGACATCGAAAAAAATTCTATCCCTCTATGATGTGCTTCATGTGCCGTCAGTTAGAAGAAATCTAGTTAGTGGGTCTCTACTTGTAGCTTTAGGATACAATATTGTAATGGAGGCTAATAAAGTTATTTTTTTTTCTAAGAATGAACTTTTTGTGGGAAAATGATTTGTAAAAGATGGACTCTTTATTTTGAGTACTATGAATAAAATTTTGAATCCTTCTTTTGTTATTGCAAATGTTGAATCCTCCAATGTT
Organism: Iris pallida; assembly: GCA_029216955.1. Classification (NCBI taxonomy): domain Eukaryota; kingdom Viridiplantae; phylum Streptophyta; class Magnoliopsida; order Asparagales; family Iridaceae; genus Iris; species Iris pallida. The sequence goes on along the minus strand of JANAVB010011200.1, from coordinate 5,800,973 downwards.
TGGCATGGCAGACTGGGTCATATGAATTTAAGATCTCTTAAAAGGATGATGAACTTAGATCTTATTCCTAAGACTCATATTGATGATAAACACAAATTTGAGATTTTTGTTCAAGCCAAATATACTAGATTACCTTTCAAATCTGTCCATAGGGATTCAGAACTCCTAGAACATATACATAGTGACGTTTGTGATTCCAATAGGATTTTGACCCGAGGCGGTAGAAAATACTTTGTCACTTTCATAAATGATCATTCAAAGTATTGTTACACATATCTTCTTAAAACCAAAGATGAAGTTATACACATGTTTAAGGTCTATAAATCTGAAGCTGAGAACCAGTTAGATAAAAGGATTAAGATTCTTAGATCAGATCGTAGGGGAGAGTATACCTCAAATAAAATGAATAATTTTTGTGAAGAACATGGAATAATTCATGAGGTAACTGCTCCTTATTCACCACAGTCCAACGGTGTTGCTGAAAGAAAGAATCGTACTCTATTAGACATGGTTAATGCCATGCTTCTCAGCTCAGGTGCTCCTGATAATCTGTGGGGAGAGGCCTTATTGTCAGCCTGTTATATCCTTAATAGGGTACCTAGTAAGTCTAATGATAAGACACCATATGAGTTATGGAAAGGCCGAACTCTTAGGATTAATTACCTTAAAGTTTGGGGATGTCTAGCCAAGGTAGGAATTCCTGAACCAAAAAAAAAATTGGACCAAAGACTGTAGATATTGTGTTAATAGGATATGCTTTAGATAGCAATTCCAATAGATTTCTAGTGACTCATTCTGAAATAAATGAAATCTCTAACAACACCATTATAGAAGCTAGAGATGCAGTTTACTTTGAGAATATATTTCCATTTAAGAATATAATTTTTTTCTCTCGTACTAGATCTTCTCTTACCCCTGCTACTAGTTCTCATTTTCATCCATCAAGTTCACAAGATGAACAAGATATAGAACCTAGAAGAAGTAAAAGAGGCATGATTGAAAGGAATTTAGGGGAAGATTTCTTCACTTATTGGATAGAGGGTGATCCCTCAACTTATGAAGAAGCAATATCTTCTCATAATGCTCCTTTCTAGAAAGAAGCCATCAACAATGAGTACAACTCCATTATAGAGAATAGCACTTGGTTTTTAGCAGACCTACCTTTAGGCAGTAAACCAATAGGTTGCAAGTGGATATTCAAAAAGAAACTTAGAGCCGATGGTACCATAGAAAAATATAAGGCTAGATTGGTAGCAAAAGGTTTTACCCAGTGTAACTCCTCCTCCCGGATTTTTAAATTTTTAGTTTGTTTAAATATTTAAAGTAGAAAATCTGTTGTTAGCATACAAAAGATATTTTGACTATTGAAGGAAAACTATTTTCATATGATTTTATCTTATAAACAATATTTTTAAACTTATTAATTATTTTTAAGATTTAAAAAAATATGTTTTAATATTTGAATATTGACTCAAGGAATCATTATTATTATTTACAAAGTATTAAGTTAGATTTTGTTAAATGTATTTTAAATGTTACTAATAATATCTGGTTTTAAATCATGATAGATTGATTTTGAGTAAATCTAGAACTTATTTGATTCAGTGTTTAATTGGGTTGATTCTAAAAGTTTATCCAATTATTTTAAAATAGATTTTTAGATTTATGAAAACATACTTTCAAGAATTATTTGATTTATTACCCGCAACTACATTTAAGATTTGAATTTATAAAACTTCTTTTAAATAATATTTTATATTATTGAATATATTTGCAACTATTATGGCGATTGAGATTTGATAACATAGTTTTGATTGATAACTATAAAATGCTATTTTTGATAATATTAATATTATTTTGAACTAATATTGTACCGAATACTATAGTTAGATTTAATTAATCTAGTTTTATTTTTATATACAAATAATTGAATTATTCTCAAGAATACGTTGAGAATTGATTTTATGAAAATTTACTTCAAGGATTATTTAAAATACTAAATATTATTTTAAAAAATATTATTCTGATCTTTCATTCGAACTAGATCTCAATACATATTATTCAATCTATTTGATAATACTAAATGTTAATCTAAAATATTGGTATTATCAATTATTTGGTTTGGATTAGAATAAACTAGTTTTGTTCTAATCCAGATATGATTCATTCGAAGCCAAATCTTTTCTCTATATATCTTATATATATCTTCCTTCCTCTCTCGCCTCTAATATATAACCCCTTCTGCACCTTTTCACCCTCACGTCACCCCCTGCCAACGCTATCGATACATCACCAGCGCAACCACGTCTCTACCCGATCCCGGCAAACCACACCGATCCCCTGTCAAGCAGCCACCCCATCGTCAACTTCGTCATCACCACCAAACCAACAACCACAACCAGATCTTTCTCACCGCCACCATCATCATAGCCAAGCACATAAAGCCTGTGACCGTGTCCGGACCCGTGTGTCCGTGTCTGAATCAATCTTATTTCATAATTTTATAAACTACAAACAATGTCCATCAAATTTGTGTCCGCGTGTCTGTGTCATAGCCGCAGCCGACCGGATCTTTACTGCCTCTGCCCTGTCGCGTCCCCAGCACCCACCAATACACCTGCCACCCAAACATCAGCCGCCACCACGGCCATTTCCCCACTCCACCTGCAATCTGCTCGACTTCCACAGGTTCTCCTCCAACCACCCATCCGACGCCCGTACCACCATCAAACACCCCCATCGTCGACACAACCCAAATCCAGAGAAGAAGAGAAAAACCAAAAACCTAAACTCTATCAGCACTGGCAGTGCCGTAGCCGAGTCAGCCGAACCTGACCCACGCCGCATCCTCCTCATCCCCGCGGTCGCCCCGACCGGACCACCACCCGAGCTCCGCCCTACCCTCACGGCCAGATCTGACGCTTACCGCCGCGTTGACTCCCTTGGCCGCCCCTTTCTCCGTCGTGCGCGCCGTCCCTCTTCCACGACGAGCACACCAGGCGGCCGACCCCCTCCGACTTCTCCTCGACCCTGCCGGCGAGGAAGCCAGCCGCCACACTAGCCCAGTTTGAGCACCGTCGAGCCGGTCTCCCCATCCTCCGTGTCTGCCACCAGATTCGCTGTTGTGCCGCCTCGTGCGCCGGGTCACCGTCCTCCTCCCACGAACCGAGCGGCAATGACGACCCCATGGGCACCACCGGATTCTCCTATGTGAGTCTCTCTCTCCCCATTATGACTTAGTTGAAGAGAGTATTGATAAAGTTTACTTTTTTTTTGCTTTATTATAAAAGCCATGGGAACAAGGGGGCAAGTACAGTGTGCGTGGGTGCTCACTAATATTTTGATAAGTTTTATTATTATATTAGTATATACGATACATTGTTATGTTATCATTATTATTAGTGTTATTATTATTAATATTATTATGGTGGGAAAGAAAGTTATGGTCTTGGGTTTTACTTGACTTGGGCCAATTGGGCTGAAGTGATTATTTTTATAAATTGTATATTTTAATAGGTGGGCAATAGGCTTAGTTATACAAATATGTTATTTGGGGCATTAAATAATTTTTGGGGTTCAGGCTTTCAAATAATTAATGCCTTTAGTTTTTCTGATTGTTTTGGGCTTTAGTCTTTAATATAGTTTCTTGGGCTTTTGAGCAAGAGGATAATTATAAATTTAAATTCAGAATTATTTTCTACAAATTATTTTGGATTGTTGGGCTTCCTCCTTTTGGGCTGATCTTTAGGATAGGTATTTGTGGGCTTTTGGCATATGTTTTTATTTATTAGTATATAAATTTTGGATTAACTCATTTGGGTTTGGTATTAAAGTTTTCTTATACTAAATATTTTCTAGTACATAGGCCTTTTCATATATTTTTAGATTCTAAAATGAGTTGATTAGTTTTGTTGAGTTAAGCCCAATAGACTTTATATGCAAGTTTTAGTAAACTACCTTATTATTATTTTGGGGCTTTTATTGAATAATATTTTCTAAAGGTTACATATATATTTTATTGATTACAAATATATGTTTTCCTATATAACTACTAATAAGAGAAATTATAATTCTTGGACTTTTATATTATTTTCATATATAAGTTTACAATACTCTAAATAGTTTATAAATATCTTCTAAAATAGCTATATATATTATCTATTAATTTCCTTGGATTATAAATCATTGATCACTACTAATCGTATTCCTACCTTTTGAGGACTTCGAATCCTTCACATCGACCATAGCCATCAAACTATACTGGATCCAACGGGATTGTCGGTTTCACCAGCTAAGGACCGCATGTAAGTGCACTTTCTGATTGCTTTTCGATTCATAGTAGTTTTTACATTTCATGTTTATACATATATCTTGCTGCTTGTTGACACGCTCGTCACACGGAGTAGTCGGAAGGGGAAATATCTTAGTAGACATGTGGACTAGCCAGAACTATTCCCATGATGTCTATTCATGAATAATAGCATCTGCGCACGACACGTGCAGGTACCGAATTTACCTCCTAGCCGTTCACATGTCGAAATGGATATTTTAAATCACATAGATAGTTGTATTTTATTTGTTTTTCTTGTCTCCTCCACCACTTGCCATGTCATCAGTACCTTCTAGTTTTTATCTCTCATATGTTATTTTCATGTCTTGTTAATTCTATTGTGTTCTCGTATTATCGTCGGTTTGTGTGCTTGTTCCATTCCTGACTGAAAACCAACATTTTCCAGATTAGCCGTGGATTCACTTAGCTTTGGAAGATACGGGTGTACTTGCAGACATAAACCTAGAAATAGATAGCAGTGGTATTATTTTTATTAAATATGTAAGAACATTGTATTTTCTTTTCAGTATAAATCTTGTAATTGTTGTAATAAATCTTAGAAATGTGAATGAGCAATAAATTGTTATTTTATGATTTTGAGCATCATGGCCGTGACAGCGTTCTACTGTCGACTCTGCGGCGTAGGCTGGCTTGGACACGTCTCGTATCCGAAAAGCGGGTGCGGGTCGTGACACCCAGAAAAAAGGATTATATTATTTTGATACCTATTCTCTTGTAGCTAGAATCACCTCTATTAGAACCCTTCTAGCCTTAGCTTCCATTCATGATATGCTAATCCATCAAATGAATATAAAGACAATATTTCTAAATTGAGGTTTGGAAGAAATATATATGGAGCAACCTGAAAGTTTTATTACTAAAGGTCAAGAAAAGAGGGTCCGTAGATTTGTAAAATCTTTTTATGGCCTAAAACAAGCTCCCAAGCAATGACATAACAAATTTGACAAAATTATTTTAGAATTTGGTTTTATACCAAATGAATATGACAAATGTTTGTATTCTAAAAATATAAATGGAAGTTGTGTCATCTTATGTATATTGATGATATCCTTATTCTAGGATCTTCATTAGAACTGATAAATAACACTAAGAATTATTTATCTAACCAGTTTGATATGAAAGACCTAGGCGAAGCTGTAACACCCAGTTTTCCAGATGAGGGTAATTTTAAAATTTTGTAATTATAATTATTATTTAATAATATTTATTTCATATTGTGATTTTTAGTGATTTTTAATTATTTTTAAACTATTTAAATCTATGACTTGTGATTTTTGGTGTTTTGCTAATGAATAGTAGAGACTGCCTACCCTAGAGCCTAGCCATGTGATTAGGGTATTTTGACATTTTGGGGTTATTTGATTTTATTATAATTTATTTGAATTTATGGAAATTTTTAGAATTTATTTTGGAATTGTTTGAATGAGGGTTGACTAGGTTGACTAGCAATGACCATGGTAGACCAACCTAGGAGCTAACCCTAGTTGAGTTTGGACTTGGTTAGGTTATGTAACCCTAGTTAAACTAGAGTTAACCTATGGTTTATTCATTTAAATCCAAGTTAGAATAGAAGGCATTTAGACACAAGTCATGACTTGTGATTTAAACCATTGATCAATGACTAGCCTTAAAGCCCATAGGCCCACACCATGTAGCCAAACCCTAACCCTAATCAGCCCATGGCAGCCACCTAGGGCTATTCCCCATATAAATAATCTCTTCATTTAGGGTTCTTGTCTCTTTATTGGGTTTCAACATTTTGAAGAAGGAAAGGTATAGGAATCTTCCTTAAGCCCTAGTTTCTTTGTTTTAATTCATTTTTCCCTCTAGTCTTTTACATTAGTTCCTAATCCACCTCTACTTGCTGTTCATGGAGAGGAATCTCAGGTTTGGACCAATTTGAAGCACTTGGCCATCAAGAAGAACCACCCCCTTTTGAAGCTTTTTTATGCAAATTGCACATATAGGTAACTTCCTATTCCTTCCATAGATTTTCGATTTCTTTGCATAAATAGGAAGCCCTAGGTGTCCCCTAGCCGTAGGTATTAGTTTTGTGTCGATTCGTGTTCATTTCGTGTCCGTATCGGACACATATCAGTCCTAGAATCTAGGTGTTTGATGAAATGCTTGAATAGATTAAATCTTGGTATTTTCTAAAACAAATTATATATTTGGGAAGCCCTTGATATGTGTTTTCGAAACCCCACTGACTGAGTTTGATTTCGTGTCGTGTCCGTGTCCAAAACGGACACGAACTCACTGCACGACACCCCTGTGCACTGCCCTGCTACCCGACCCTAAAATCTCTCTGTGTAGGACACGTGGACACGTGCAATTTGACACAGAGGTGGGGGCCATCACTGATAGACCCCCCTTCGAGTTTTAGGACACTTCGTGTCGTGTCGGACACGAAAACACGTGCGCACTGATTTTATACACACTGTGCACGCACGGGAAAACCGCACTGACACGCACTTCGTGTCCAGTCCTGACACGACGAGGACACGAATCAGGGTGTCTACCCTCTAGACATATGTCCCCCCTAACCCTAGACACGAGCACGAGATTTGATTCGTGTCGTGTCGTGTTCTAGACTTGCACGAACACGTGCACGACACTGTCAGTGCAAAGTTCACGTGTCTGTGTATGTTCTGATTTGGACACGATTTTGTCTAGTTTCTTGGACACAAATGAATGCCTGGACACGTACACATATGTGACACTAATTACCAACCTTTATATATAATTATTAAATTATTTTTACATTCGAATCCAGGGAATTCCTAATGTACTGATACTTAGGTTGATAAGTCGAATTTCCTAAAATTTTTATATGTGTTACTGGTTCTTGAATGATAAATTTAATGTTTATGCACCTAGATGTGACTGAGATTAACTACATGATTGGGTTTTCAGGTTAATATGGAAAAATCAGATTTCGAACTCACTTTGGGACTATTTCCTGAGAATTTTTAATTTGCTAATATAGGTGCACTGCGAGTGGTTCTGTTCTGTCCTCTCTATATGTTCTGTGTAGACTTGGATTGAGATGTGACTGCTTCTTCACATCCTAAAAATCCAGGTTATCATTCCTACTACCTACTGCATGTCCCATTACTCAGATTAGCATATTTAGTTCAGTCTCCATGTTCAGCTTGCTGTTCTGTCTTCAATATCTATGAGTGATCAGACCACCTTGCCTTAGATAACAGGTCTTCTTGAGTATCTGTTCTTTGAGTCTTACAGTGATGAGTCCATATTATATGTCCTTGGTTCAGAGGAAACTGCCTAATGTTTAGTCTTTCCTTGAGTTCAGCCATCTGCATTTCAGTTGGAGCTATAGGATGTTAAGTGTTACCAATTGTTTCAGTCACATTTATCTAGTTCCACAATTGATTCAAGAGTTTCAGTATCTGTGGATGGGACTTTGGTGTTTTAACTGACTAGTAGATAGGGATATGGCTTAATCCTTTAACTAAGATTGATGAATCGGGTTCAAGGGAACTATGAAATTCTGATACTGAATGTCTCCTCTTTTTGAGTTTAAATTCGATTTTGTTTGTGAATTTTACTGTTTCTCCATGATTTAGTTTCCATGTTACTTCCTGAACTTTGTGTAGGCATTGTTAGATTAGTTGTTATTGAATAAATGTGATTTCAATATTGTTTGGGGCCCATGCAATGTGTTGACTGATATACTCATCCATGTTCTTTAAATCCTGAACTTTTCCTTCCATTTTAAAACTGAAAATTCATGTGTTGAGTTGAGTTTCGATTCTTGATTAAGGGGGGGGGGGGGGGTTAACTTGGATGAAATGCATGTTGGTTAGCTAAGAAGTAATAAATGAGTCTTAACTGAGTTTGTTTTAATATTTAAAAATCTGAGATTGAGATAGGTTCATGAGTTGGTTCCCTTCCTTTTCTTTCTAAAAATCTGAACTGTTATGCTTCCCTCCTTTCTTTCTGAAAATCTGAGATTTCATTGTTGAAAATTAGAACTCAAAATCTGAGATTGCCTTGATTGATGTGAACTCAGAAATCTGAGAACACATGTTCAGTCAATTCCTGTACACAGTATTCTCTAGCACACACACACATTCATCATGCACACACACACATGTAGATACCACACACACACACACACACACACCCCTAGCTTCCTGTCACTCAGGGACAGCTCCCCACTCTTATAACATCACACACACTCCTATGACACATGTACACTAACTGTTTCCTGTTTTTCCTGTTTTTCTAATATGCCCACTGTTTTCCTTTAACACTTCATTGATATTTTGCACCCAGGTTTGCCTATCACTCACTGATTTCAGGAACACCACACACAGGCTATTGCCATGCCACTATTCCTATTTGCACATACTTTGCCTCTCACTCTTATTCCACACACACACACACATATGTTTCCCTATACATGCCTATGTATATATAAGGTATAAATATAATATATGCTTGAGTGTGTACTAGTATATAGGTATTACATAAATACATGTGTGATATGAATATAGGTAGCCTATATGCTAGTGTATTCTATATTATAATATATCAATATGTGTTGTAGTTTAGATTTGAATATTGTCATGTGATTATGTAATATATTTTAGTCATGGTTTAGCCTATGGCCTATGTGAGTGTCTGTGTGTCAGTGTAGAGTCTAGATTATAATTGTGTAGTCTTGTTAGACTTAGAATAGACTAGTTAGACTAGTATAGACTAGTTTGACCTAGTTTGACTTCTAGGGTTGACCAGAGTTGACCAAGAGTTGACTTTAGCCTAGATTGACCTAGAATCATGTAGAATGCATAGTAGGACTTCATTATATCATTTTAGACTTGTTGTGACCTGTGCTGTTCTGATTAGGAGCCAGATACCTCTCCTCGGACAGTACATTTCATCCGGACACTCAGATATAGGCGAGTACATTCTCTGATCATTTCATATTCTGCTTAGAATTATTTTCTGTATTAAATTACTTTACTTGATACTGTCACGTTGGTCACACGGATTAGTACTATATAGATCCCTTCTTGAGATGTTATCCCTTCAGGGAGCATCGGGTACTCTATGTTCTGTGCGTTTCGCTTACATGGCGTATCATATGCTTCTTTGGTTCTTTGATCACTTGTGACATATACCCATATGATCACAGAGTCTTCTCTGAATCCTTATCCCATTTATTGGGTCTATCAGAATCCCCATTTATGGGACTACTATGTACCACCCTTCGGGGGCATATCACCCTTCGGGGGCTTATCACCCTTCGGGGGCATATCACCCTTTGGGGGCATATCACCCTTCGGGGGCTTATCACCCTTTGGGGACATATCACCCTTTGGGGGCTTACCACCCTTCAGAGGCTGTTACATAGAATCATAACATAACCTGGTTGGATTCTTGTGTATTAGTTGGGGGTACAGGGGAGTATAAATAGCCATGTGAACAATTCCAAAGTAGAATAGCCATGTACGCCTCTTTAGTATAGCCATGTACAATCAAGCCATTCACATGTCGACTTTGTGCTCTAAATCACTAGTCACTGGTAGCTCTTTACTTATAGTAGATATTTCTATTACAGTTCTCTCTCTCTGTTTACATACTGCATTTCTTCAGTATCTATATCTTACTTTACTGCATGATTATATTTTCTAACCTGCTATGAACTGTTGAGATGTATTGTGCTCGCTCCCGTCCTGACTGGACCTGTTGAATTTTACAGAGGATGATGAGGAACCCTGCACCCCCTTACTTGGAGCTTGCCTAGTTGACACTCGCAACCTGGACCCCTGGAGAGGTTCAGGCAGCTGCTCAGGATGATACTTTGCATAGTGTAGATAGCTTGGATTGTTCTTCTTTTTATGTTTAGCTGTTGTCTTTATTTTCAGAGTTGTATATTCTAGAGATGTTGAGACTTTGTTATTTCTTCTGTTGTACCTCAGTTGAGGATTCTCTTATCTATTTTATCGTGCCATATTCTATCTCTAGATTGTGATTGAGTTGTACCTCTGTGTTAGCCTCCTTATGGAGAGTATTCATATTATGTTAGTTATAGTTTATGACCTAGAACAACGTTCTACCACCAACACTGCGGCGTAGACTGGGCATCGTTACGCTCTCGTACCCTCGCAGTGGGTGCGGGTCGTGACAGAAGCCAACTTGATCCTAGGAAAGCAAGTATCCAAATGCAAAGAGGGCTATACTCTATCCTTAGCACATTCAATAGAGAAAATGCTAAGAAAGTTTGAGTATTTTGATAAAAAAACCTTCCCTCACTCCTTATGACAGTAATGTTGGCCTCAAGAAGAATGAAGGATCACTTATAGAATAACATAGATATTTACAGATGATAGGGTCCCTTATGTACATAACAAATAGGACCAGACCTGATGTTGCATTTGCTATAGGAAGACTTAATCGATATACCAGTAACCCAACCAGTCATATTGGACTGCATTGGATAGAGTATTTAGATATCTTAGAGGTACTCTAGATTATAAACTTTATTATATTGGACACCATGATATCATAGAAGGTTATTAAGATGTAAACTGGGTAACTGATTCACATGATGTGAAATCCACTACTGGAAATGTCTTTACTCTAAGAGGAGCCGCAATCTCCTGGAGTTCATGTAAACAAACTATCATAGCTAGGATTACAATGGACTCTGAAATGATAGCTCTAGACACTACTTGTACAGAAGTCGAATGGCTTATAAATCTGATTATGCATGTACCTGTTTTTCATATTCCTGTCCCTAAAATTTCTATCAATTGTGATAACAAATCTGTTATTGAACTACTAAAGTATGATTCTGTAAATGCTATGATGAACAGGCACCTGCAGCTGCGCTTCAAATTGATAAAGAGCTTATTAGAAAAATATGTGGTTCTTGACTATATAAAGTTAGAAAAGAACCTTGCAGACCACTTGACGAAGGGTCTGTCTAGGACATTGATCCTAGAATCATCGAGGGGGACGGGGTTAAGCCCATAATTTAGTCACCAGCAGTGGCAACACAACCGAGTCTGACTGAAGATCCCAAGAAGTCTATTTAATGGGTAGAAACAAGCTGGACTATGTGACTATTATTGAACACTGACCCTGAGATTAAATTCTCTTAAAATAAATGCCCAAGAGGCTGTACATGTGTACATGAATACCCCATCCCTATGGTGATAATGTTCTGGTGTGATATGGTTAGGGTGAGTTTAAACTCTTAATAAGTCCAAGCATGATATGTATGGTTGATTCCTATCACCAACCCTTGAGGACTTACCTATATGAGAGGTTGTGAAGGCTGCGACTATAGGACAGGGCGATCCTAGACAACTCTCATGAATATAGAATAGTGTGTATGGCAAATCAAAAGCGCCATCCGATAGACCCAAGAACCTCTATCGTACTATGTGTGATATTTTCTGAATCTGGTTCAAGAAGTCTGATTCAAGGCATAGCCCATCAAGCACTTCTTCAGACAAAGACAATAGTCACTAAATGAGATTCAGGGCTGTAGTCCATCTCATCTATACATAGTATTTTCTTACCCAGATATTTTTTACTCTTATTCTTATCTTTTATTTTTTGGAACTTGGTTTTTGGGGGAGGATTGTTGTACACGTTTGAACAAGTTAACACAAAAACCAAGTCTTCTATTGTCCTATTATTTTGCTCCTTAACTTTGGGCTTTTCTAATAGAGCACCATTCATATGTGGCTATTAATAGAAAATTGGATGGGCTCAATTGCTACATATATAGTGTTCATTTCTTCTTCTTGAACACAACTTTGTTTTCTTGTGTGTGAATCTCCTACAAGAAAAATCTCTCCTTCTACTCTCACCTACAAACAACAAATTTCAGTCTTCAATATTTGGGCAAGGCTAAGTTCAAAGTCATTCTTTTCGAGTTGTGTGCGAGGAGGAGATACCGGTAGAGCAGGGGTTTCACCAATAGGAGCATTTGAAACAAGTCTGCACATAGATCCAGATCAACTCTTAGGGCAGTGCTACGTGCGCGACTGCCCCGGAGGCCGGTAATAATTTACTATTTTATTTTTGTTGTAGATATTAAAAGCGATAAAATTGAAGAAACAATAACAGGGTGAGCATGCATATAAGCACCATCATTGTTGATGCTCGTACCGACACCATGATTAGTAGGTGTTCCAAGAAGCTAATATTATAAGTTTGTGTTCCTTGAAGATGAATACCTTTGAGATGCCGAGTAGTCATGTCGACTTAAATGGGAGTTGTATAACCATTGTTGTTGCCACGAAAGAGGTATTGGTATTGGTCATGGTGAATTAGTTGATGCCAACGGGAGATAAATGTTGAAAAAGATTGGAGACATAAGAGGTTATTTATAGAATGGCATCAGAGGAGGATATATTCAAAAGTTGTAGTTAAATTAGAACTTATTTGATAGAGTTAAGGAAAGAAATCTAAGAATAATTTTTTAGGAACCAAATGATTGATAATACTTATTTTTTAGGAGTTCTTATCCTACTATAAAAATGAATAAGTTTACTGTCCTAATAGAATATGAACAAGGAATTCGAAGATAATAGTTTTATTTAATCTAATATAATCCATAATTAAGATACATTCAAAATTAAAATCTCATCTAACCCATAATTTAGTCTGACATTAAACCTAATATAATCAAATTCAAATATCATTATTGTTAATAATGTATATGTCTTGTTGTTAATATGTTTATTATGCTATTAATACACAACTTGTTTAAAGTGTACTGCAGGTATACTTCATCAACTTGTTGAAAGTTGCAACATATCACAACAATATATGGCTAATTGTAATTAATTTACAAGCTTTCTTCGAAAATTAACTTGCTACCATAAATTTTATAATGTGTGCTTAATACCTTGAACTTTAACCGATCGTGACTTGCTACCTTAAACTGTCATAATTATAACTTGCTTCCTTAAACTATCATATTTATGAGACGTTGGGGAGGACAAGTCGGACTAGTAATCACAATCGATAAGGTTTAAAACTTTTAGAGTTATTTGAATTTACCCCCCATTTGCTAATCATATCTCTACTTCTCCCCCATTTTTATTTTAATTAGTGTTACCCTCCAACTCAGGAAAAGTGCAAACAAACCCTCCTTAGATTTGCTTTTTTGCATTTAAAGACCCATTGTTTAAAAAATTCACACATTTTTATTTTTGTTCAGTTTACACCCTGCCGTTAGCAACCATTAAATATACGTCTAAAAGACGATTTTACCCCTCCCCCACTCTCTCCTCCCTCTCTCTCCGATGGTGGGGACGGGTCAAGCGGGGCTGACTAGAGGAGATGGGAGGGTGGTCGGCCAGTGGAGGGAGGAGGAGGCGGGTCGGGGGGCCGGCCAGCGAAGGGAGGAGGGGGCCGACCGACGAAAGGAGGAGGGTGTTTGCCACCACTAGTAGGAAAGGGAGAGCATTTTGGGTATTTTTTAATTTATTTTTTAAGTCATTAACGGTCATTTCTAACGGCTAATAGATGGCCCCCCTCGACCCTCCCTTCTCCCTCCGCTGGCCAACCCCCTCATCCCTCCGTTGGCCGGCCACCCTCCGCTGACCGACCATGCTCGACCCATCCCCTCCTTCCTCCATTGGACGGCCATTAGGGCCGGCCCTGAGTTATTGGGGGCCCGAGGCAGAACTTCCAAAATAGGCCCCCATATATATTGTAAAATAAAAATAAAAATAAAAATAAAAATAAAACAAAACTTTGTTGTGGTCAAGATTTGAACAAAGGACCTCCTAAATATAAGTCTAGCATTACAACCACTACACCACAATGATTTTTGTTAAAAAAGGCACATGATATATACTAGTTCTATTGTAGACAATTTCATGTTGGTGCCCCCTTTCGTTAGGAGGCCCTGGGCGTCGCCCGGCCTGTCCTGGGCCAATGTCGCCCTTGCGGGCCACCCTCCCCTCTCCTCTAGTCGGCCCCGCTTAGACCTGTCAATGGATAGTCGAAAATTCGAATCCGATCCAATTTCGTATCCGAACTTTCAGATATTTTTCGAAATTTCGGATATCGGATTCGGATATCCGAATATTTTTCGGATATTATCCATTTTCGGATACGAATTCGGATATTAAGATATCCGAATCCGTTAATATCCGATCCGACTTTAAATTGCAAATTTCGAATATCGAATTTGGATATCGGATTCGGATATCCAAAATTTTATATATATTATAGTATAATGTATAGGTAACATATATTAATTAATAGAGAAGATTAAATTATTTTATTCTCAACTAACTTTTACATAAAATAATTATAATATAATTTATATATAATAGTAATAAATATAATTGCAATTTACAACATAAGAAGAAAGGACTCAAATATGTAGAGAAATTGAATTCGGTTTTCGGATATTCAGATAATAACTAAAATTTTAATATTTCGGATTTCGGATATTCTGATACTAGCATTCGAATTTTTTAGCTAATCGGATCGGATATTATCCGATATCCGTTAAACTAGACGGATATGAATTCGGAGTGTCAAAAGAGATATCCGTTTGGATATCGGATCGGATTCAGATATTGTAAAAAAAATTCAGATACTGATACGGATATTGTCTTGTCCGTACCTATAAGTGTTCCGCTCCCGAATAATCGGACACGAGTCGGACACGCCCAGCCTTCGTCGTTAGACACGACGAAGTAAGCTGTACCAAGCTAGGGAAAACTAACCCGATAAACATGAAAGTATATAATCACAGCATCTAAAACGTATCCCAGAATGATCACCATAATCCACAATTCTATGTACATACATGTACGAGTCATCAAGAATGAAATGTACTATGAATTCTAAAGACAATATCTAAGAGTAAAGCTAACAGTCTAAACCTGAAACCTCAAGCTAAGTCATGAACCATCCTGCTCAGCTAAGATCCCGGGCTCTGGCCCATAAGGTAGAATGATATCCTACAAGCATACCTGCAACTTATCCAGTCAGGAGCGGAGCTAGTATATCCAGAGAAATGAACATGTACATCATGGTATGAATCAAGAAAACAGGAATAAATGTAAAGTACATGAAAATGAGAACAAGACATGAACTGAATAGGAATACTGAAAGTAAAACAGGAAAACATGGTAAGAGTCCTGAACATGAAATACAACCTGAATCATGAAATACAAACTGAACATGAAATACAGCCTAAACATGAAATACAACCATAAAATCCTGAAATACCAACTGAATCCTAACATGTGCAATATTTGAAATACATTTAGAGTGTGATCGGCTTGGGTAGATGCAATGATAATAAAATGGTACGGTTTTGGCCCCGCGTGCACGGTGCGGGACCCAAGCTATTCACAGGGGTAGTAACAGGGTTTGATCACATCTCTATAGTATTTCCCCTCCCAGACACAAATGATACATGGAACCAGACAATATCATGAACTATCGTGTCATCAAGGCGATACAAGAAAGGATATGAAGACATGAGAAATGAACAAATCAGAGGAGTATACTTGCCTTGCTCTGGGTGATCGAGAAAAGGTGGTAGTAGTCTCTATGTCCTCCTGAATAATATTTGGTACAAGTTGGTTAATTGCAATTTATTAGTCACTAGATATTTTTAATGCTAATTCTATAGCTAGCTTTAGCTAGTGTACACTAGGGGTCTACAGGCCGCATAATATTTAACCAATATTCTATCATTACCTTAAACATCATACTCTAACTATAAGGTAATATTTGGAGATAGTTAAAATAGTAATCATGAATGTTACTATAAACTTATATAATAAACTAGCATTTAGACAAGTCTTCTGCATGGAGGTAAAGCCAGGATTGTACAAATTCTAATTTAACCATACTAATATACAATCTCAACTAAAGTATAAACTTAGGAAAAATTATACAAGACTCAACATTATTCAATGAAATGAATACAGGTTGTCCACTCTAATTCGACTTGAGGCTCTAGTTTACGTTCTACAAAAATCCAAAGACAATGCTTAGCCACCCACTCAAGAACTAGCTCTTTGTCGAGTATTGTTACAAACCCATGTCAGAAATTTTATATACAGATCCAACCCTTGGCAAATATGCAACTAAGCTTATAATAAAGTAAAAGCAACTCAAAAGCCCAGCAATTCACAATGAAGCCCAGAAGCATTTTTTTATAGCCCCAACCCAGCAATTCAATCCTAGATTTAAACCAACAGCTATATTTGAATTCAAATCCCTGCAAACATCAACCTGCATTAATTCGACTTCTCCTTCTAGCTAATTTAGACTCCGTCCCCAGATCGACATTCTTGCACACGTCCTCAACACCGTGTTGGCACATTTTATTTTGATTAATTAACAGCATCTTCGTAGTTTAGTCTTCTGTTCTTCAGATTCAAATTCTCAGAAGATCTACTACATGGAGTTCTTCCGTTCAAGAGCAATCACCTTCTTCATTGAAGACTGCAGCAGTTACCGGCATTCCCTGCATAAGACGGCGTCTTCCTGCTTAGAGTTTTCGAGTTTGTACTGGTCTAGGTATATCTGTAAACACCTAAGGATGGTTGACAGTAAAAAGAACAAAGTCAAAAATTAAATACCTACAGAGCGGCATACCGGCGGTATGCTTCGGCATACCGGCGATATACCGTTTTTGGCATCCAGAAAGTTGCTGTGACGAATAGCCGGAATACCGGCGGCATGCTCCGGCATACCGGCGGTATACCGATCTTTATGTCCAGAAAGTTGCTGTGACAAATTGTCGGCATACCGACGGCATGCTCCGGCATACCGACGGTATACCGTTTTTAGCAACCCAAAAGTTGTTGTGATAAATGGTCGGCATACCGACGGCATGCTCCGGCATACCAGCGGTATACCATTTTTAGCAACTCAAAACTTGCTGTGACAAATTATCGGCATACCGGCGGCATGCTCCGGCATACCGACGGTATACCGTGTTTCAAATATTTAGTTTTTGAATTGCTCTGAATAGCATTAATGGCCGCATTTAATGCTCTCAAACGGTCATTAATATGACCGTTACTATTTGGCCGGTATACCGACGGTATGCCGCTGCATACCGCCGGCATGCCGGTCTGTCTGTATTCAGAGCATTAAATGCCACCAACTCTTGGTTCTCTTATAAAAGAAAGCTCTCTCTCTCTCTTGAGCTTCTTCACTAACTCTTCCATAAATTTTCCAACAACCAAGAGCTCCACCATTAATACTCTTCCAAGCTTTTCATTGTCATCCTCTCCCAAAGTGCTAGAGTATTAAAGAGTTGTACATTTCGATCTTCACGTGTTAGAAGATCAACAAGTTCTCATTCTCTTTTGTTTGAAGTTGGCGAGCCTTCGTAAGAAAACTCGTGTGTAGAAGTTGGTGAGTCTTCGGATCCAAACTCGTGTTGAAGTTGGCGAGTTCTTCGGATCCAAACTCGTGTGTACTATTTGGTTAAATAGTGGATTAAAGTCGAAGAGAGTTCCGGGACTGGACTGCCTCAAAAGAGGATACCAGGATACATCCTTGCATTTGATCTTTCTACTCTTTACTTTCAATTGTCTTTATTGCATCAATTGTTGTAGTTAATTTTCAATTACCCTATTCACCCCCCCTCTAGGGTTCTACAATTGGTATCAGAGCTTTGTTCTCTTGATTTGGATTTACACCCTTGAGTGATCCATGGCCTCTAACCCTAGTATCAACACGTTTCACAATGAGGGGCACTCCACAAATAGGCCTCCCCTATTTGATGGTACCAACTACAACTACTGGAAGATTAGGATGAGCATTTATCTAAAGTCCATAGATTTCAACTTATAGGATTGTGTGATAAATGGTCTTCCTACGCCTTCCAGAGCTATTGAGGATATTGCCTCTAACACCCTTTGGGACACTCTTTCTGAAAATATTAAGAAGCTTGCAAGTCGAGATGCCAAGGCAATGAATGCTCTTTATTGTGCTCTCGACAGTAGTGAATTCAACCGAATCTCTACTTGCAAAACTTCTAATGAGATTTAGAAATTACTTGAAGTCACACACGAAGGAACTTCACAAGTGAAGGAGTCTAAGATTAGTAGACTCACTCAAGAATATGAGTCTTTTAAAATGAAGCATGATGAATCTATTACTTCTATGTTTACTCGATTTGGTGATATTATTAATCCTCTCTCCTCTTTTGGTAAGGAATATCCGGCTCATGAAAAGATCAGAAAAATCCTTAGAGGATTGACGAAAGTGTGGAGTCCTAAAGCTACCGCAATTATTGAGGGGAACGATCTAACTGTCATGAACCTTGAGACCCTCATGGGTAAGCTTATGACTCACGAGCTCGACATGAAGGATCAAGAGGAATCCTCCACACAAGAGAAGGAAAAGGAGAAGGAGAAGACCAAAGAGAAGGAGAAGACTCTTGCTCTCAAAGCTTCAAAGTCTTACTCCAAGAAGAGCTCCGACGATAATGAGTCGAATGATGATGAAGAAATAGCTCTCACAGCTAAGCACTTCCGGAAATTCCTCAAGTTCAACAAAGCCAATCGCTCCAGACGGGAAAATGAGGAAGATCCGGCGTGCTATCAATGTAGAAGACCCGGACATATCAAGCGGGACTGCCCGATGATAAGAAGAGATTCAAGCAAGTACGAGAAGCCAAGCAGAGGAAGCTCGTCCTCTAGAAAATTTGCCAACACTAGCATTTGGTGTGAGAGTGATGCTAGTGACTCCGACAATGACAAGGAGTGCAAACACAATGCAAATGTTTGCCTCATGGCTACTGATGAGGTACTTGATGATCTTTCCTTAAACACTCTTACCTATGATGATTTGGAGAAAGCTATTCTTGAATTATATGAAGAACACAAAGGTGTTCGAAATAAATACAAGAAATCTCTTAAAGAGGTTGAGGCTCTTCAACTTGAAGTAGAGAGGCTCTCAAGCATTATTATTGATGTGAAAGGAAATCTCCTATTTCTGACACGGATGAAATAGAGTCTTTGCGACTCAAGTTTCAAGAATCTCTTGACACCATTAAGAAAAGGGATGATGAGATTCTATCCATGAGAAGCTCTTATGAATTTGCTATGCACAAATGTCAAGATGCTAATAGAAGAGAATATGACACTTCTATTAAGTATAATGATCTTCTTACACGGAGTAAAAATGTAGGTAATAAGAATACCACTCACATGCATGCTCCAAGACACCCCCACACTCATCACAATGCTAGGCATAACTCTTACATGAACACTACACACAACTCCTTTTCTAACACAAGAAAAGGACCTTTTGTTAAGAAGAACACCTCACGTCATGCTTTTTACTATCATCATAACACTCATGGTAGAACTTCTCACACTAGAAACTCACATATGCACAACACTCACACTTCTTCTTCTAAATCTTCTTTGATGTACAATTATTGTGGTTTGGTCGGTCACACTTCCAATTTTTGTTATACAAGAAAACAAGTTGACATGAGAGTTCTTAAATGGGTTCCTAAGACTAACACTCATGGACCCATAAGATCATGGGTACCAAAATGTTCATCTTCAACTTATGTTGTAGGTGACGAATCCTTCTCATGCTAGAAGCAAGTAGATTCTCGATAGCGGTTGTTCACGACACATGACCGTTGATGCTTCACTTTTTACAACGCTATCGATGAAGAAGGAAGGACACGTCTCCTTCGGTAACAATCTTAAAGGTTATATTATTAGAAATGGTAATATCGGCTCTCCTCCTTATCCTTGTATTAATAATGTATGTCTTGTTACTAATCTCAAGCATAATCTCCTTAGTATTAGCCATCTTACCGATAATGGCTATGATATCAAGTTTGTTAAACTCAAATGCTACATTACTGATAGTTCTAATAGAACTATTGTTTATGAAGGCATTAGAGAAAACAACATTTATGTTCTTTATCTTGTTGAAGGCACTAACAATGACAGATGCCTAGTTGCAAAGAACGATGAGAGTTGGCTTTGGCACATGAGGCTTGGACACGCCAACATGGACACCATCTCTCGCCTCGCCTCCAAGAAGCTTGTACGAGGTCTCCCAATATCCCATTCAAAAAGGATATGGTATGTGAAGAATGCGAGAAAAGTAAGTTGACCAAGTCATCCTTCAAATCTATCAACTCTGTGAGTACTTCTAGACCCCTTCAACTTATCCATATGGATCTTTTTGGGCCTAGTAGAGTAGCTAGCCTTGGCGGCAAACTTTATGCTTTTGTTTTAGTTGATGATTTTTCAAGATTTACTTGGGTTATTTTTTTTGCTTGCAAAAGTGATACTTTTCGTGAATTTGTTGCTTTTTGTAAACGTGTTCAAAATGAGAAAGGTTTTTCTATCAACAAAATTAGGAGTGATCATGGAGGGAAATTTGATAATGTTGATTTCAAAAGATTTTGTGAAAAGAACAATTTTGGACATGATTTTGCTTGTCCACGAACTCTTCAACAAAATGGTGTTGTAGAGAGAAAGAATAGAACCCTTGGCGATATGGCCCGGGTTATGTTAAACCAATATAAGCTTCCCCAATATTTTTGGACGGAAGCCGTTAATACGGCATGTCATGTTATTAATAGGGTCTTGATTAGACCTATTTCTAAGAAGACTCCTTATGAGCTTTGGTTTGACAAAATTCCCTCTATTGAATATTTCAAAGTTTTTGGTTGCAATTGTTTTATTTTGAATACCAAGGATAACCTAGTCAAGTTTGAAGAAAAAGCCTATGAAGGAATATTCCTTGGATACTCTACTCACAGTAAAGGTTTTCGAGTTTTTAACAAAAGAAGTCTTGTTGTCGAAGAGTCAATCAATGTCTCTTTTAATGAACTCAACTCTTCTACATTCTCCTCCTCCGAGGATATTGATGACATCTCATTTGGGTTGGAGAACTCCTCTATTGAGGATCGTCCTTCTTCATCTAACAATGAAGTTGTGACCCCATCAAAGGAGTCTCCTCCTCTCGAGCCTCCTCAAAAGGATCTCCCAAAAGAATGGAGATTTGTCACCAATCATCCTAAGGAGCTTATCATTGGGGATCCTTCCTCCAGTATTAGCACAAGATCCGCCACTCGTGATCTTTGTGTAAATGTGGCTTTTATCTCTCAAATAGAGCCTAAAAATGTTAATGATGCTTTCCTTGATGAGTTTTGGATGATAGCTATGCAAGAGGAGCTTAATCAATTTGACCGAAGCAAGGTTTGGGAACTTGTCCCAAAACCTAGCAATCATCCCATTATTGGAACAAAATGGGTGTTTCGCAACAAACTTAATGAAGATGGGTTAGTGACTCGTAACAAAGTCCGATTGGTTGCTCAAGGCTATAACCAAGAGGAAGGCATTGACTACGACGAAACCTATGCTCCGGTTGCACGTCTAGAATCCATTCGTATGCTTTGTGCTTTTGCTTGTTTTAATGACTTTAAGCTTTTTCAAATGGATGTTAAGAGTGCTTTTCTAAATGGTATTATTAAAGAGGAAGTTTATGTTAAACAACCTCCCGGCTTTGAAGATTTTCAATTTCCTAATCATGTGTTCAAACTCCATAAAGCCCTTTATGGCCTCAAACAAGCTCCCCGTGCTTGGTATGAGCGTCTTAGCTCTTTTTTTTGTTTCTCACAATTTTTTAAAAGGGAAAGTTGACACAACACTTTTTATTAAATCCTATGATGGGACTCTCTTGTTGGTTCAAATTTATGTTGATGATATTATTTTTGGTTCTACTAACAACACACTTTGTGTAGAATTTGCTAAAGTTATGCAGAAAGAGTTTGAAATGAGTATGATGGGTGAACTTTCCTTCTTCTTGGGGTTACAAATCAAGCAAGGTCCCAAAGGAACCTTCATCAATCAAGCGAAATATACAAAGGATCTCCTCAAGCGTTTCGATCTCGACTCATCCAAATCAATGAGGACTCCTATGGCCACAACGACAAAGCTTGACAATGATGAAGATGGTACTTCGGTCGATATTCGTAAGTATGGAGGTATGATCGGTAGCTTACTTTATTTAACTGCTAGCCGTCCTGATATCATGTTTAGTGTTTGCTTGTGTGCACGATATCAAGCCAATCCAAAGGAATCTCATTTGTGTGCCGTTAAGCGCATTTTTTGTTATCTCAAAGGCACCATTAACATGGGTCTTTGGTATCCGAAATCCTCATTCTTTGAGCTTCACGGCTTTTTGGATGCAGATTTTGCCGGATGCAAGATTGACCGAAAAAGCACTAGTGGTACATGTCAATTCCTCGGGAAGTCTTTGGTATCGTGGTTTAGTAAGAAGCAAAATTCTGTTGCTCTTTCTACCACTGAGGCCGAATATATTGCGGCTGGTTGTTGTTGTGCACAAATTCTTTGGATGTCACAAACACTTTTAGACTATGGCATTTCTCATTCATGTACCCCTATTAAATGTGATAACACTAGCTCTATCAATCTCACGAAAAACCCGATTTGTCACTCACGCACGAAGCACATTGAAATTAGACACCATTTTCTTCGTGACCATCAACAAAAGGGAGATATTCGTCTTGAATTTATTGATACTACCTATCAATTAGCTGATATTTTCACAAAACCACTCCCGGAAGATCGCTCCACTTTCCTTTGCCGTGAACTAGGCATTTTATCTTTCGATCCATAATCCCTCTCGACCGGCACACCGACGGTATACAGCGGTATACCGACGGCATGCCGTTTTTCGAATCAGAATTAGGTTCTGTTTTGAAACTCGGCATACCGTCGGTACACGTCGGCATACCGTCGGTATGCCGGATAGAGGCGGACAGGACACCTGTTCAGGATTCGGGCCCACTTTTTATCTCTCTTCCTTTATTCCTTTTTAAACCCTCTTTTATTCCCTCTCATCCATCCCATCTATCTTAACTACCCCTCTCTTCATCTCCCATCTCATTTATTACTTTTCAATCACTTCTCCCCTTTCTCTCCTCTTTTTACTCCACCCTCTTAACTACCCCCCACCTTTTCAACTTTATTTCATTTACTTCTCCTCTACAACCGTTCCCACTCCTCCCCTTTCAAATCATCTCTTCATCTTCCCCCTCATCTTTAAAATCCTTCTTCTTCCATCATTTCTCCTACTCCTCCTTCATCCACTCCAAAGAACCAAAACCTAATCTCTCTTCATGGCAAACCCTAAGCGCCTCCGATCCTCCTCCTCCTCCTTGTTCAACCCCTTCGTCCCGGTGGCGCTACCTACCGGCTATGACCAACGCGTCTTCTCCAACTCTCTGGCGGCCGAGCTTTGGTTCCAGTACTTCGTCCATCACAACGTGTTCAAGGGACGGGCGATCAACTGGAACCTTTTCCCCGGTCACGTCCCCTTGTTTGACGACGCCGGACTCTCCTCTCTACTTCGGCGCCAAATTTCCGTCTACCACGCTGCTGTCCGACTTTTCTATTGCAACGTGAGAGGGAACGACGACGATCCATCCGCCATTCAATCTATGGTCAATGACCGTCACTTTCGTCTTACTTTTTGGGAGGTGGGGAACATCTTAGGCATCCCGGACAAAGGGGAAGCGTTACCATCCTTGGATGCTCTCAACTCCTCGGCGACGTCACCTTTCGACGAATTCTGCCGTATCATCTGTAAGGGTCCCAACCCTCCTGCCATCCCAGCCCTCTCTGTCCAGCTGGAGCCGTTTTACTACGAGCTCCATAGGATAGTGTGCCACACACTATTTCCTAAGGGCGGGAACTACGACGCAATCACCGGGGATGCCCTCGTCTGCATGTATTATCTCTATGCCCGGAAGCGATTCTCCTTCCCGAAGACTCTTCTTCTGCTCTTCTTGCCTTCGGGGAAGCAGAACCTCTACTATGGCTCCCTTATCACTCTGCTTCTGGAGGCCAAACAAGTTGACCTATCTCTTTGCTCCTCGGATGGCGTCCCCTCATATCTTGCTGTCTCCCGAACCCTTGCTGGTGCCTCTACTTCCCGTACCTCATCTTCCCAAGAGCAACCGGCATCTACTCCTGCTGCTCCCACATCTACCCCTCCTGCTTCGGGCCGCTATATGCCGCTCACTCAGCATCACTTTGATATGCGTTTGGCCCAGGCGGAGGAGCAGATGCGGGCCCACACTCGTGGACTTGGCACCCTGATCCAGTCTCGTTTCCACGATCAGGGGTACTTTATTCAGCGCACTTTTCAAGACCGTGATGCTTTTCTGGATCTTAATCTTCAGGATCCCATGTACACGGCCCCGCGCTTCTCTGACCCTAATGCCTATGGGTTTATGTACCCTGACAGCATTGATCCTTTTGGCGCCTTACTTCAAGCTCAGGGTGATGATGACGATCCGGCTGATGAATAGGGATGGATTCCCTTTTGGGTGATGGTCTCGTGTTATGCGTGTTTTAGTTTTTATGTGTTTATTTTTATGTTATCTTTTGTGGTCCTTCGGGGACCAGTGTGTGGTTGGTACTTGTTGTTTGCTGTCTTTCGGGGACTTTATCTATGGTTATCTCTAGTGTCCGGCTCTCGTTGTGGAGAGTCTTTTATATTTTCACTTTGATATGTATGGGTCAAGCATGTATTCACTTCTTACTTCAATATATTAATGCATGCTTCTCTTTATATACTCGTGTCATTTTCATTATGCACATTTTCTATTGTTATCCCCATCTTTGACTAAGTGACAAAGGGGGAGAAATCGTATTGAGGGGGAGCCGTCTACCTACGGGGGAGCTACTCCCTGAAGATGCTATCTCTCTCTTTTGTCAATTATCAAAATGGGGAAGTTTGTTGGCACATTTTATTTTGATTAATTAACAACATCTTCGTAGTTTAGTCTTCTGTTCTTCAGATTCAAATTCTCAGAAGATCTACTACATGGAGTTCTTCCGTTCAAGAGCAATCACCTTCTTCATTGAAGACTGTAGCAGTTACCGGCGTTCCCTGCATAAGACGGCGTCTTCCTGCTTAGAGTTTTCGAGTCTGTACTGGTCTAGGTATATCTGTAAACACCTAAGGACGGATGACAGTAAAAAGAACAAAGTCAAAAATCAAATACCTACAGAGCGGCATACCAGCGGTATGCTTCGGCATACCGGCGGTATACCGTTTTTGGCATCCAGAAAGTTGCTGTGACGAATAGTCGAAATACCGGCGACATGCTCCGGCATACCGACGGTATACCGATCTTTATGTCCAGAAAGTTGCTGTGACAAATTGTCGGCATACCGACGGCATGCTCCGGCATACCGGTGGTATACCGTTTTTAGCAACCCAAAAGTTGCTGTGACAAATTGTCGGCATACCGGCGGCATGCTCCGGCATACCGGCGGTATACCGTGTTTCAAATATTTGGTTTTTGAATTGCTCTGAATAGCATTAATGGCCGCATTTAATGCTCTCAAACGGTCATTAATATGACCGTTACTATTTGGCCGGTATACCGACGGTATGCCGCTGCATACCGCCGGCATGCCGGTCTGTCTGTATTCAGAGCATTAAATGCCACAAACTCTTGGTTCTCTTATAAAAGAAAGCTCTCTCTCTCTTGAGCTTCTTCACCAACTCTTCCATAAATTTTCCAACAACCAAGAGCTCCACCATTAATACTCTTCCAAGCTTTTCATTGTCATCCTCTCCCAAAGTGCTAGAGTATTAAAGAGTTGTACATTTCGATCTTCACGTGTTAGAAGATCAACAAGTTCTCATTCTCTTTTGTTTGAAGTTGGCGAGCCTTCGTAAGAAAACTCGTGTGTAGAAGTTGGCGAGTCTTCGGATCCAAACTCGTGTTGAAGTTGGCGAGTTCTTCGGATCCAAACTCGTGTGTACTATTTGGTTAAATAGTGGATTAAAGCCGGAGAGAGTTCCGGGACTGGACTGCCTCAAAAGAGGATACCAGGATACATCCTTGCGTTTGATCTTTCTACTCTTTACTTTCAATTGTCTTTATTGCATCAATTATTGTAGTTAATTTTTAATTACCCTATTCACCCCCCCTCTAGGGTTCTACATACCGAACATACACCATTGGACACGAACCGAGTGTCGGATACGAGCGACTCCCTTGCATCCCGACCCCATCCCTGACCGATATCACCAATTAATTCTAACCATGAAGCAAAAATTTGCCACACTAAAGAAGTTAAAATAGTACCTGAAGAAAATAGATCAAATCTGGAAGGAGAAGTCTACCACGAGGGATCGAACACAATCTCACGAGTCCGATGCAGTCTCCTTGTGACCCGAAAAATGATTGAAACTCTGTTTAGACATTCCATCAAATAGGTTTAATGCATCCGGAAGGCAACCATTCTTATTGGGACTGACAATTTCTTCCCAAGAAGAAATTCGAGAACTATCAAGGAGTTCAAGAAACAGAGGAATTAAAATTCAAAATTACTTACCAGCGATTTTGACCCTTCTGGTGATTGATCAATACTCCTCTGACAACTGTTCAACCTAACGTTCTGCACTGGAGAAAAAGGAACAACCAATCGGCCATCAGGAACACACTGAATCGATCTCCAGATATGGACTAAAAATTGAAGACTCACCCGAGTTTTTGGTCAGTAAGGATGAAGTCTCGACGGAGAATCACCGGAGGAGACTAGTTGTAGACGTCGGAAGAGTTCGACAGATCATTGACAGAGGAGAGTGGTTGTTGGAAACTGCTCACTACGACATCGAGGAGGAAATTGATGATAGCTCAGCAAAAATGGAGGAAAGACGATCTGAGCTGGAGTGCTTCGCGCCAAGGCTCGAAGCACAGAAATACCGATGAGGCTGCCGGGATCCGTCGCTCCACTGAGAGAGTCGTCGCTGAGGATCGCCGCTGGCTCGGTCGACACTGTTGCCGTCGTCGAGTTTTCCATCGGGGATGGTGGCGTTGCTGCTCTCATTCACCGGAGATGTCGATCCCGCCGTCGCCGCCAAGAGATCGGGCAGATCCGAGCGCCGGAGAGGAAGTCGCGCCACCCCGGTAGTGGCAGCCCATCGCCGGAGTCGCCGAGGATCGCCACTGGCTCGGCTGAGCTAAAGAGGAGAGGGGCTCGAGTAAAATTAGAAAGGAGAAATGGGGATGAGAACTCAGTGAAATGAGTTTCTCTCTCCTCAGCCAACTTTATAAGAAAAGTAAAATTTTCACTTAAGTCCCCCCACTCAGACGCTTTACAAGGACACTAAGAAAATACTCAGAAACCCCCTTCCCTTTTCATATATTATATTAACTATTGAAAAATAGTTAAAAACTTTATTATAATTATTATTATTTTAAAACAAAGGTGAGGGGACCACTAAATTGGTTGTAACAACTTTTCAAATTTTGAAAATTGTTCCCAATTTATTTTCCCCCTAAAATATCCATCATCATATTAATAATTTAAATTAAAATTAACTCTTTATTTGAAACCCAATAAATCAATTGCTATTATTAAAATTATTTTTATTTCGAAAATCGGGAAGTGGAGTTACAATAAGCATCCGTTGACACCCCTAGCCCCGCTTGACCCGTCCCCACCACCGTAGAGAGAAGGAGGAGAGAGTGGGAGGTGGGATAAAATCGCCTTTTTAAACGTATTTTAACGGTTGTTAATAACATTGGTGCAAACTGAACTAAAATGAAAATATGAGGATTTTTTTTAACAATGGGTCTTTAAATACAAAAATGTAAATATAAGGAGGGTTTGTTTGCACTTAACCCAAATGACTGGGGGTAACACTAATTAAAATAAAAATAGGGGGGGGGGGAGGGAGAAGTGGAGATATGATTAGCAATTAGGGGGGGTAAATACAAATAACTCAAACTTTTATTTATTCATTTTAAGGTCTAGAATGTATCTATTTGCTTTAAAACATTTACATAATCCTTAAAAATGAGAGATATTAACTTTTGTATACAAAATAGTGTTGGTGTTATGCCTTTGTTTCTAGGAGAATAGTCCCACATTGCTCATACTAAAAGATGAATATCTCAATATATAGCTTTGCTTGTGTTGAGATGTGCACATGGGGTGTGGTGGGCATATGGATACCATGTGGGGGTGTTTTTCTAGTAGAAAAAAGATAAACTCCTCAATGAAGTATTTATGCTTTTTGTCATGCTCATGGGATTATTCTCTTAGGAGCTAAGTCCCGGGGCTTAGTGACTCGGACTCGGGCTCGGGTGCAAGTTGGCACAAAGTGTTGATGTGCTCGTCTTATGCGCGGCCATGTGCGCATGCGGGGCTGCACGCTTGTGCTGCTGAGCGGCTACGCGCATAGGTGCATGAGCTGGTGTGCTGTTGGGCGCATGGACGCGGTTGACGCATAATCAGGTAGGATAGATAATAAATTAAGATCCATATTTTGTATGATTTGAATTTATTTTAGTTATATCTTTCCATTATTCGTTTCTATCTTTTAGCAATCAGTTGGCAACCAGGATTAGGGTTAGGGCTTCCACTCAACTCTATAAATATTCTATTCATGCCTTCTTTTAGGACTTACTCCGAAATTGAGAGACGTAGAGAGTTGTGTGGCCGCTGCCTTCAGAGTCCAAAGGAATTCGTACAGGAGGTGACGGCGACCATTCTAGAAGTTCCTTCAAAACTTGCTAGTTCCTGGAAGCAGATCGCAGTAGGACAAATCTTGCTCTGAGTAACGGTGATTCTCATCACCCCAGCAGAGTTATTTTCTTCCTTCCTTCTTCTTCTTCTTCTTCTTCTTCACCGAGTTGCCATTGAAAATTAGGATAGCAAATTTGTTTGCAGGAAGTCTCTGAAATCCTACATACTCAGAACATAGAGCAAATTTATTTATGTGAAGTATCTGCTTCTGTTTGTTGTTAAATCAGAAAAGAGAGCAAATTCAGTTACAGGAAGTCTCTATTTTCTGATCGTTCATCCATCTAGATCTGTTTCAGTAATATCAATCTCAAAGCAAGATGTAGATCCGATAGAGAACAGCCGTACAAACCTTCTCGACACAAGTTTTAACAAACTTGAGAAGTTTAACTAGGAGCATTACAATGTATGGAAGAGAAATGTCAGCTTTAATCTTCAACTCGTGAGCATAAACTAAGTGTTGACAGTTCCTAAGCCTATAATTCTAGAGGGTAAAAATGCTCGGAGGGTCGCTGAGACCACTGCTTTGCAGTCTAAGTGGAGGAGAGATAACAACCTCTGTAAAACCCCCTAATTTACTAATTTATTTAATGTTAGTTTTGTGTAATTTTTTTTTGCTAAAATACATGTATGCATAATATTAAGAGTGTAATACATAGTATGGATGTAAGTTTATATGAGATATTTATATATATGTATATATTTATGTGTGTATGTGTTGATTTATTAAGGTGTATATATTTATATATACATATATGTGGGAATATATGTGTATATAAATATATCTAATTATTGTATTATTGAAAAGAGTTTTTAATTAAAAATAATAAATAAAATAGAATTTAGTTTATAAATATAGTAATAATAGAAAATAGAAAATAGAAAATAGAAAATAGAAAATAGAAAGTAGAAAATAGAAAATAGATTTTAAAAAAAAAGAATTTTTAATAAAAAAAAAGAGAGAAAAAAAAGGAAATGAAAAAGAATTAAAAAAAAGAAAAAAGAAAAGAAAAAAAAAGAAAAGAAAAGAAAGTCAACCCACCCCCACTTAAAGGGGCGGGCCCCACACCTATCCATGCTTGCTGAACGCAGCAAGTCAGCAACCCAACAATTGCGTGAGTGGGATATGGGTTATTAGCATTAGTAATAGTAGTAGTATTAGGATTTTCGTCCCACTTGTTATATATATAACTTCCTCCATAGACCTCAAAACCCTAGGTTCCCAAAACGAAAATTTCGTCAGAACATACCCTCTTCGCCTACGAGTTCGTTTCACCAGCGATGGAATTATGTGCGCGATGAACTGAGCATCGGAAGTCAGCCCTCGTCATCTACGGAGCAGTTTTCCCACTCAAGGTACCCTACTTCCCGACGACATAACTTTTTACTCGTAGCACCGATTTTTGATCCGTAAGATTTTTCTGGAAAGTAGACTTGAACCTCTTCGAGATCCTCTA
Source organism: Iris pallida (assembly GCA_029216955.1). Lineage (NCBI taxonomy): Eukaryota > Viridiplantae > Streptophyta > Magnoliopsida > Asparagales > Iridaceae > Iris > Iris pallida. Next base: position 5,770,563 of record JANAVB010011200.1, on the reverse strand, counting down.
GGTGGATTTTGAAACAACCCATCAACTTGCTCGAAAAATCGAGACGAAGTTGAAGAAAAACCTGTTTTCTGTAATACTAAAACTGTTTTAAAACGACAACTTGTCGGCCAATTTTTTTGCTGTGCATTAAAGATTTGTAGAAACTAATCAAAAGCAGTAGATGACAACATAACCAAGATCGCAACGCATCTTCTGGATCGTCGTTTCGATTAACGTGTAAAAAGTAAATTGATGTTGAAGTTGGAGGAAAAACTATTTTAAACTTATATAAAATTCTAAAATTTTATCGATACGGCGTGCGCCCCGACGAACCGGGTGACTTGGTCGTACATTATATGCATCAAAAGACGCGTATGGACATTGCTGACGTGTGGGAACTGACGGAACTCAGTTTCGTCGCGTGCGCGCGACGAAATCAGTCCGTATCCGTCAAGATACCCCAGTATCGCCAATTTGCAAACTTGACCCTAACTTCGTGTACAGTCGTCGATTCGAGATAAAACTTGCACTAACAGGTCAGAATCGAAATTTGGTCCTGTGTGCCAAGTTTGGTTCGATTCCGAGAAGGTCGAATCGGAACCCTTTTTGGCTGGCCCGCGATCCACTTAAACGGGCGATTTTGTACGCGGCTCATCGGAATCCAAAACTGGACATACCGTTGAGTTTGTCTCCTCATACTAAATTCGTAGATATGTAGTTTGATGAGTTTAGAGATGATAGACTTTGGCGTGCATTTCGGTACAAAACGAGTCCACCGGCGGACATCATTTTTACCCGAAATTACAATTTTGCCCCTGTTCCAGAATTAGACTTTTGGACAGGCATTTCCTAGGTATATCTTATACACCGAGTACATTTTTTATGTTTGTTTCAGCGTCCAAAGTTGTTTGGAGATTGTGACGTTTCTTGGCTGACATTGTGATTTTTTGGACTTGCCACTTTGTACCATCAGGCAAGATACCTTGCCACCTTACTCTGTGATTAATTTACTTTATTTTCAGTTATTTATTTTTAGTTTCATATATTTGTTCTATATTATTGTGCGTCCAAGTCACACTTGGGTGCAAGCGACTATATCGGTCGTTCTAATTGCTTCTAAATTATTTTTCATTAACTTAGCTTAGTGACCACCCATTGGATAATGAGGTATTGGTATATCTCATGCGGCCTTGACACATACTTTACCACGTATTGTGAGTCACATATAGGACACGTACTTGCGTAGTCGGCTGACCACCGATACGTATGAGGCGTGCGACGGTTAGAAGTAACTGCCAATAGAATTGCATGCTAGTGGACTTGGCAGTTACTAGAGGTTCATATGAGTCATGGATGTGACTCCAATAGGCATTGGGAGGGAAGAACTGTTCTTTGATGTATGGGCCACTTTTACATACTGCTATTGTACCTGAAGCTCAGTTGGAGATGCAAGTTTACCCTATTGTACTGATTCCCTCTGACGTTCATGGAACGTTATGGACGTTTTCTTACTGATTCCCTCTGACGTTCGTCGAACGTTATGGACGGATTGTACTGATTCCCAATGAGAGGGACGATGCCACTGTTACACAGCCCGAGTGCCCATATGTGGAGGATTATTTTTATTGCATATTCACTATAGTACGGTTAGGTACCCTATTGCATGCATCCCTTATTTTCTATTATATATCACAGTTTATATGGCATGGTGTTTTCTTGTATCTTGCTACGTCCCTCTGAGGACCTGGTTATCTCTCCAGGATTAGACGATTTTCCACAGGAGTACGGAGCGGCATTGGATCCATCTTTTGTGGGCGATGAGGCATCTCCCTTTGACATTTAGCTCTATTCTTATCTTCGAGGATTATTGAGACTATGTAGTAGACATCTTATGTTCTTTCATTTACTTTCTATATTGCGGAGGTTGGAATCCGATCTTTGTGACTATTTTACATAGCTGTTTGGAGTGGGTATGTCCATCCGGCTATCTTTTGATGTATTATTTATTGGACTCTCTGTGTTGAGCTGTGATGAGATTAGATACTTATGTTCTGGCCTATGATTTTATTATATATATACAGCTTATGTACATATACGAGGATTTCATATATTGGAGTATTCTTCGTATATGTGCAGCTGGCATGTTGCGTACTTGGTCCTAAGTATTTTGGGATTGGGGCGTTACATGTTTTTGTGGTAGCCCATGCAGGTCTACGATAATATTGTTGGATTACAGGACTGTGCCCAACAAGCCTGTATTTAGGAATAGGAATATCTTATCCAGAACTACTACTTCCCTTGACTTCCAATCTTTTCAAATTCCTTTGATTACTTGAATTACCTCATATCTAACTTCTCCTAATATCGTCCTATTCTTCCTCGTGCCAACAGTATGAATCTAAGAAGTGGACACACTTCCACCTTGGCCATCACCTCTGGTGATGTGGCCACCCAAGAGGAACAGAATCCTCCAATGACTCCAGCGACACCATACCAGCCAGGACATTCACAGCCTACTACGACACCGACGACGGAGTATCTAGAGATCGCAGCACCCCCAGGCAGCCAGGTGGGCAGACCACTACCATGCCACCGGAAGAGAATGTACCACTGCCTCCACCACCACCATTCCTCCAGCAATTTCTACCACAGTCGGGACCTCAGATGCCTCCACCACCGACTAATGGGAGCCCTATTTCCCAGTTTATGTACGCCATAATGCAGGCTCAGTGGCAGCAGACTGAGATGATGACACAGACAATGATGGCATCATTGGCTAGACCTACACCACTACCTCCGACACCGGTACCAACACCGGCTCTGTATCCTTATGAAGGCTCCATCAAGAACTTTACAGATATAAACCCCAAGTCCTTCAGAGGTACTGAGAAGCCACTAGAGGTGTCAGCATGGCTTATTAGCACGGAGAATCTACTGAAGGCATCCCAGTTGCCAGCACGTGATTGGATGACAGCAGTGGACCAACTTTTAGAAGATAATGCTCACCACTGGTAGAAGGCAGAAGAAAGGCGATTAGGCACTGGGATAACCTGGAAGCAGTTCTACAATCTTTTCTATGAAAGATTCTTTCCCATTCTTGTTCGAGACGGTCTTTACGATCAGTTCCTTCATCTGAAGCAAGGAAACATGTCAGTTGATGAGTACGACTCAGAGTTCAATCGCCTGAGTAGATTTGGTGCGGGACTGATCCCGACAGAGTTAGAGAAGGCGAGGAGATTGTAGCTCCCCTTCCCGAAAATTTTTGGAATATTTTTATTATTTTATTTAATTGATTAAAATGGTGAAGTATAATTTTATAAATAATTATTTAGTTAAGTATTACGGTAGATGACTTTAGCCATAGTGGAGTTTTGGAGTACAAGACGACTAGGAATCATGGCACAGATAGTGCAGTTGCGTGCTTTGACTAGTGTATTAGCCATGACTTAACCCTATAGAAAGTTTTAATTAATTATTAATTATAGTATTGACCTGTAGGAGACCGTTTGTGTTGACTTAGCCCGAACTGGGCCTGAACCGAATCCAAGCCTTTGTAAGTATGTAATGAGACCAAATATGGCCTTGTAGACATTTTTGGTAAATGCATTTATTTTCGTATATATTTTTAGGAATTGGCAATTAATTGCTAAATATTTGTTATAGGTAAAATATGTATATTAAATATTGATAGGTTATATATTAAATATTGATATATTGTTATAGGTAAAATATGTATATTAAATATGGGGTTTGTAAGTATATATATATATATTAGTGTATGTGTGTATATAAATATATATATATATATATATATATATATATATATATATATATATATATATATATATATATATATATATATATATATATATAAATATATATAATATATATATATATATATATATATATATATATATATATATATATATATATATATATATATATATATATATATATATATATATATATATATATATATATATATATAAAATATATATAAATGTATATGTGTATACATATAAAAAATATATACATATATATAAAAAAATAAAATAAATAAATAAATAATGAAATAAATAATGAAATAAATAAATAAATAAATAAATAAATAAATATATATATATTTATATATATATATATATATATATATATATATATATATATATATATATATATATATATATATATATATATATATATATATATATATATATATATATATATATATAAGTGCATTTGTGTATTCATATATAAATGTACATATTATATATAAATGTATATGTGTATACATATGTGTCTATATAGATAAATAAATTATATATATACGTATTTGTGCATACGTATTTGTGTATAAATAAATTATATGTATAGATAAATAAATTATATATATATATATATACGTATTTGTACGTGTGTATATATATATATATATGTGTAGGTTTGCATGTATATAAATGAATATATATATATAGATATGTATATACCTACTTAATTACATCTATAAATAAGACATAATAAAAAGAAGAAAATAAATAAAAAATAAGCCAGCCCAGGCCCGTAAGGGCCAGCCCAAGGGGCCACAAAACCCAGCCAGCCTGGCCCAAGCCGAGCCCAGAAAAACCCCCACGCATGCCTGAACCCGAGCCCTGCTCGATCTTACTGTGTATAAACACACGCCTACACGAGAACTCCCAAAACCCTAAACACCAACGCCACCCCAACCCCGACCCCTGGGCGGTCGCTCGTCACCGGCCAGAGCATCGCCGGCCGCCGGACCAGCGCGCGCGCTCAGGCGAACGGTTACAGCAGCAGTACCCAGCGAAGAGGCCGACTTCGCGACGCGTTTTCGCAACGCATGGTTAATCGTTTGTCGATCCACGACTTCAGGTACGTTCACAACCTATAGGGCTGTAAACTCCTTCACATAAATTCTTTTAACTCGCACAGTGCACGATGAGAATCGGGTTCCAAAACCGAGGAAAATCTCAATTTCCTGGGTATAGAAACGGCCCAACGCCCAATATTCGCGGTCGATTTACGACCAGAACATCGCAAATTTTAGAAAACTGCCTGAACAGACTTCTAGACAACCTAACCAAGATGAAAACCCTGTTTTTAGATTTAATTCTTGTTGATTAATTTCTGTTTAAAATTAGGGTGAAGTTGACGGAAAAAACTGTTTTGAAAACTTAAAAAACCATCCACACGACGTGCGTCCTGCCAAATCGGACGACGTGGTCGCGAACCGAAAGCATCGAAAGCTGCGTAACAGCTTCGTGGTTGTGTGGGCTTTGGTGGAATTCAAATTGGTCGCATGTGCGCGACAAATTTGATGCGTATCCGTCAAAATTCACCGTATCGTGTACTTTGCAAATTTCTCAATTACTTTGCGCACGCTCGTCAGATCGAGACAAAACTTGCCCCAACAGGACCGTATCATTTTTCTGGTCCTGTACGCTAAGTTTGGTCCGATTCAGAGACAGTTGATAAAATTGCCGTTTCGCGGGCCCCACGGTCCGACTCAATGGATCATTTTGTGCACGGCCCGTCAAAATCCAACTTTGGACATACGGTTGGGTTCGTATCGGAAAACTGGATCCGTAGACATGTAGTTTGACGACTTTAGAGGCCGTTGACTCTGGCACGCTTTTCGGTGCAAAGCGGGTCCAATGGCGGACATCGTTTTTGCCCGAAATTACTGTTTTGCCCCTGTGTCCAGAATTGGACTTAAGGACAGGCGATCCTAGCTAATTTGACTATTCTGAGAACGTTGGTACTGTTTATTTCAGTATCTGGATACTTCTGCATGTGTTGACTGATTGTGGCTCGTTGAGTGGTATAGTGTTATTGGTTTCTCCAGCTAAGGACCTCGGGCAAGTGCACTTTCTGATTACTTTCGATTCATAGTAGTCTTTTTATTTCATGTCTATACATATATCTTGCTGCTTGTTGACACGCTCGTCACACGGAGTTGTCGGGAGGGGAAATATCTTAGTATACATGTGGACTACCCAAAAATATCCCAATATGTCTATTCTTGAACGATAGCCGCTGCATACGACACGTACGATGTGCCGAATTTTACCCCTAGCCGTTCACATGTCGAAAGGATATTTCACACCACCTAGATAGATATCTTTTATTAGTCTTTCCTTATTTTGTTCTCTATCGTACTATGTCATCAGTTATTTACCAGTTTTGATATCTGATATGTTACTTTCATGTCTTGTTAATTCTATTGTATTTTCGCATTGTCGTCGGTTTGTGTACTTGTTCCATTCCTGACTGGAAACCAACATTTTTCAGGTTTAGCCACGATCACTCTTAGCACTGGGAAGACTTGGGTATGCTGAGGACAACCTAGAAATAGAAAGCAATTGTATCAATTTTATTAATTGTAAAATCTTGTATTTTCTTTAATTATAAAGGTTGTAATAAATCTAGAAATGTGAATGAGCAACAATATTTATTTTGAGCATTTATTTTCTGCGGGCTCGACAGCGTTCTACCGCCGACTCTGCGGCGTAGGCTGGCTTGGACACGTCTCGTATCCGAAAACCGGGTGCGGGTCGTGACAAGTTTTTGTGGTGGCCCATGCAGGTCAGTTTTCGCAAAAGATTGCAAACTCATGATGGTACGTTAGTCGTACTATTACGAGCCTGCGCTCAGGAAATGCTCATTCACAATTAGGATTGAAATGATTTAAGAGAATGATTAGGACTAGGAGTCCCTTGTTCAAATTGACCGCTGGGTAGTTAAGGTTATTAGATAGGCCATACAATTTAGATAACTTGTTAGATCCCTACAGGTACACTACTATTTTTGATATAACAATGTGATTTAATACTATTCGCTTGGTATGCTAGACTTGCTTAGAATTATGGCGTTAATTTTGATGAACTGTTTAAATTTCTGTTACTTTATTAGATATAAATCTTTATCATAAGTTAGAATTGCCTGTTTTAAAATCCTATTTTGCTGTAAAGAATTAATTTGTAATTTCTGATCCTGTTATTCATATACGAATCTCAAGTCAGATTTGATTCAAAGTTTTCCCCTCATCTATTTGAAATATTTATGAAACAAAGATTAGGATGTTCTTACTTCATTTGTCTTCAGATATTTTCTTTCGATCAGCCTTTTACTTTAAGGGTTGAGACTTACAAGCAGGTGTTTACGCTTCCTACCATAGTCAACTAAGTTGAATCCTTAGCAGCTCTTTGACGTTCTTAGGAATATAGTAGGAGCAGTTTAATGACTGCGATGACTTGACAGCAGCGCACTATCGCTAATTGTTTGAGAGTGGATAGTGTGGGTTCACTGCAGCCAGTAGCACACTGGCGAGGCACAACCCATAGAATTGAAATCATTTCGGAGAATCATAGCCTATAAAACATTGCTAAAACTATGTCCTCTCGACCTCTTCAGAACTTAGATACCCTTGTGTCAATATAGAGTAGAATATCTGATAGCTTATCACATCTGAATCACGGAACCAAGAGTTTACCACAGCCAGATTATATGGGCGAGACATAATTCTCGGTAAAATGATTTTAGACGTGATCACAAGATTAGGATACAATAGAGGATAGGAGATGCCCTGTGTGTCCCAGAAGATCCAAAGCCAAAACTAGAGAAGGCTCTGTAAGTTGAGTAGCATGCCTGCCAAACCTCGTGTTATATGGTCCTTGTGATCTATTGACGAGATAATTGACCGACACTAATAAGTTACCTAGAATATAGAATCTAGAGCCCATAACCCATTAGTTGACCAAGGTCTTATGAGTAAGAGGATAGTAGAATGACCGTATAAGTAAGAACACCAGGCAAGGTTTGACTTTCTCAAAACTCGAACTATTGTGGCTCCTTTCCAAAAACCTCGCATCCTTGTATTTCGACTATCTTGACCAACGCTGCTATTACAGCCTAGTTTTTGCAAGCTTACTCTTTTATCGAGCTTGATTCAAGACACATGTTTATTGGGGACTGTCACGCCCCAGAACCAGAATACTGGAGAGCGGGGGCGGACATAGCCAGCTACGTATATTGAAATGGAATCCACCACGCTATACGGTCACGGCTGTCTAGATATGAGGGTTTACTTCAAGCCAACGGTCTCTTAAGTCAAGCCTATTGTCTCAATCTCAAACAAGTAATATAGTTACAAGATGTTAGATCACAAAATATACAGTAAAAGGTGTCCCAAATATTACATATTCAGTTGATCATGAAGCTAGTCTTACAAAATACGAGGACTAGCAAGAGTTAAGTCATACATGATCAATCCTAGGATTTGTTAATCATGTTACAGTCCGTAGGCAGACAGTAAGTAAATGCACCGAGCTAACAGGTGCTCGTCGGCTAAACGCCTCAAAAGAATAATTTTACAATGGTGTGAGTGAAACAAAATGGAAAACCCACTCGTAGCTCGGGTTTCTTCTAGTCGCCACCATCGGGCTGGAGGTTCGGTAGATCCTCGGGTGCTGCTCCGAAATCTGGCCACACAAAACCAGCTGGGTCAAACCCCAGAAAGATCAAGTGCCACAAGGGAGGCCACGAAATAAGAACAAAGTCAGCATAACAGAACATGAGAAAATGGAAGAAAATATAAGTAATAAAAGTACAACAGGACAATAAACGACTAGGGACATGGAACCATTTCGGGAGCCAGATTACAACCCATAAACCAAACAAGGACCGGGGTTGTAACCCTTCGCCTGGATAGCCCTTGTCTCTATTCATTTATTATTAGAAATAAGTAAAACAATCATGCACAGGAGCACCAGGGTACAGGGACTAGACAAGACTTAACAAGGTTTGACACCATCCATTCACAAGCGGCCAAGCAAATATTACGGCTTACTACTTAACTAACTAGGGTTATCACAAGCCTAATTACTAACAAGATGCAAGTGAGAATTTCCCAGTCCCAAGCCCTGCAGACTATCTAGTTATCCTTCCGCGGGTTTAGAGTATGGTTGGGTACATCGCCCAGGAGACGATATACCCTTAGGTGACTTAGAGGGTGCAACACATGACAGTGTGCTGAAAATGTGCTCTACTCGTCGGCAAGCTACAAGTCCATTAAAGCGCCCAGATAACGAGATTGCTTGTGACTGAAAGTTCTCCATGAACTACAGTTTGATCTAATCATTAGCCTAATCTATATTTAGTGCGAATCCCTGGCCGTGGTACCCAGGGAGTTACGTCCTAGACATGATGCAAGACAAGACAAGTAGATTTGCACAACACAACAAGAAAGAACACCACGGTGTCAGGGGCAAGTCAAGTTAAGTTATCAGGTTATCAAGTCAAGTCAAGTCAGGAGTGCACCACGGCGGCCCACTATCAAGATATCAAGTTACAGGAGATTAATTACAGGTCGCAGGTTACAAGTTAAAAGCCACAAGTTACAAGCACCCAACAAGTTACTGCCAAAATCTGAGAATGCTAGCCATAAATTAAAATACAGAAAATCGTGTCAAGGCGTGCCGGGTCAAGTCAAGTCGTGCTGTGGGCAAGAAATCTCAGAAAACACAAATCAACAAGAGAAGGCAAGGACCAAGGGAAAACCAAAGGACACCATGGCACAAGGTGTGCTAGGTCAAGGGACAGTCCAAGGGCGCAGCCAAGTGCGCAGGGGCCAATGCGCTGGGGGCGCAGGGTCCAAGTGCGAAGGGGGCACAGCCAAGTGCGCAGGGGGCAGATGGCGCAGGGGGCCGAGGGCGCAGGGGGCCAATGGCGCAGGGAGAAGCCGATAGCGCAGGGGCCGAGGGCACAGGGGCCGAGGGCGCAGGGGCGCAGGGGCGCAGGGGGAAGCCGATGGCGCAGGGGCCGAGGGCGCAGGGGGCCAATGACGCAGGGGCCGAGGGCGCAGGGGGAAGCCGATGGCGCAGGGGTCGAGGGCGCAGGGGCGCAGGGGGAAGCCGATGGCGCAGGGGCAGAGGGCGCAGGGGGCCAATGGCGCAGGGGCCGAGGGCACAGGGGCCGAGGGGCGCAGGGGCTGCGCGGTCAGCTGGGCGCGCTCAGGCGCAAGCCAGCAAGCGCACAGCACAACGCGCACGGGAGAGGACAGCACGGTCAGCGACCAGCGCTAAAGAGCGCGACACGGGGAAGGGCAGCACGGCGCTAAACAGCGCGGCTGGAGGGGTCTTCTTCTTCCTCAAGCTGAGAGGAAGAACAACAATGGCTTCAAAACTTCAAAATACCACAACTTGGCCATCACAACTCCAAATCCGGATTTCCAAGAGTCTAACTTGTGTAAAATTCAATTCTCTACAACATAGAAGCATCAAAATAAGCAATAATCCAAGTTTTGTAGATCAAATCCAAGGAATTCTGAAAAATGATAAAACTTAGATCTAGGAGAATCCAAGCTCCAAATCCAAAAATGTCAAGTTCTAATATTATTCTCCATGGCCTAATCTAGCTAATGGACAAATAAAATTAGGTCCTTATATGGTGGCAAGGTGCACTTGCCTATGGAGGTTGGGTGTTGTGTGGAGGAAGGAAGAAGAAGAAGATGGAGAAATTAATAGAAATTATGGAGGAGAGAGAAAGTTAGGTGGAGATTTAATGAGGGTGGTTGTGGTGGAATGAGGGTGGAGTATAGGTTAAAGTGTTCCATTGGGTTAAAATCAAATCAAACCAAACCAAACTAACTAAAACCGAGCCGAGTCAAAACCCAAAATACGAGAAAAACCCAAAATTCCACAAGTCAGGAAAAATAAAATACAAGCCAAAATCCGACTATGAGTATAAATACGAAATACGGGAAATAAGGGTGACAGGGACGCCCGCTAACAGATTGTCTAATCAGAATCATTGTATTACGGTCTGATCAACCATGATGTATTTGGTTCGCTTTTCATCTAATTACCCTACGTGGACTGAGATATAGAGATATCCAGGATCTCATCTGCGATTGCTTGACAATTCCTCTTGAATTATATATTCGCCTTTGAATCACGTAATTGTATTCAGCGACATCTCTTGAACTCTTTATCATTTTTTTTGTTTTTTACTGATTAGAAAGAGAAAAATCGTAATTGATAGATAGATACAGAGTATTCCCATGGCTATGATAGTTGTATATGCAAGTGTAGCTACCATCGGCCAGCCCTGTGATAGGAACCTTGCCACCATATTCTAGCCTCTAAGGTGGGCAGACTGTAAGCCTTCTCAATTCTAGGATATACCAAGATTACCAATTGATTAGAATAATATCCATTAGCATGACAATTAGTGCCCCATGGACTCCCACTTTTCATTTAGATCCTTTTGTGTCCCCGGTCGTGCCATTAATATTCGGAGCACGAGACCAGCCGTTACCTCCCAACAAATTTTATATACAAGACCTAAACGAGTCCACCTTCATCTAGGTATGTCATGTCCCACTCAAATCCATCCCCTTGTACTCTATTTTATGGTACGACTTTCAGGATAAATGGATTAGCTATAACCCTTACCGTAATACCGGTATATTTCTCGACTTCCAATAGAGCCTCAACTCCGACTCATTTCCTTTGACCAAATATAGGGTTGTGACCTACTTGAAGCCCACTATGCACATGTCACTAGTGTGCCATTCAATTGAGGCCCCATGTGCTACTTAAACACAAAAGTCACTGAAGGCGTAATTGGGCTTATGGACCTAGCTAACCAACCCGACTAACAACTAGCTCAACCACTTGGAAGGAAACCTATTCTAGGGTACCCTAAACTAGTAGACATAGTTTTGTCTTGGGATCTTGTTCAGTCCATATAGATTGAGATCAAGATTCTTTAAACCAACGGCTGATGTCCAAATAGAGAACCCATTATGACCACAATCTTGATTTCTTAAATTTTGTTACATTATGGAACCTTGTTTGAATTAGAATTTTGAGAACGGAACTTCTGTATTGCACGGATTACAAGACTCTCTAAGAAACGAAGGATACTTCGACGTAGCAAGTGACTGAACTAGAGTAGCCCAATCTAGCAAATAAGGCAGTGGTTCATAAACTCCCTTTCTATCTGTAACGTTGGATACTCTCTACTGCTCTGGAAACTTCACAGTTACTCCCGATTATTCTGCCTTATCTTCTTATCCTCCCTACTTCGGAGCGACGAATAGTCATGCTTACTAGAGTTTAGCAATATTTATTAGCTACTGTGTAAGTTTGTTGATTGTTAAAATTTTGGGTTGCTTGATTGATATAAGAGGATTATAGATGTCATATGCAGTAGGTATCTGTTGGTAGGATTGTTAGCAACTAGTTAAAAGATTATAAATTTTAGCTGTGAGGAGTAGTGTGACCAAAGGTGGGTAGAAGTCCTCGAGGTTATATAGTTACAAAATGGCTAGGAGGAGGTATAAATATTTCTGAGAAATTAAATTTGCGGAGATTAAGGTAATAGTAGACTTCCTTTTTTGAATTTTAAGGAATAGCTATGAATTAGAATTTAGAGGACGAAATTATTTTTAAGGTGGGTAGATTTGTAGCTCCCCTTCCCGAAAATTTTTGGAATATTTTTATTATTTTATTTAATTGATTAAAATGGTGAAGTATGATTTTATAAATAATTATTTAGTTAATTATTACGGTAGATGACTTTAGCCATAGTGGAGTTTTGGAGTACAAGACGACTAGGAATCATGGCACAGATAGTGCAGTGCGTGCTTTGACTAGTGTATTAGCCATGCCAAGGAAGGCCGAGCCATAGTGATGTCCTAACTAAGAAAACCAGACCAAGTTACAACTTAACCCTATAGAACGTTTTAATTATTTATTAATTATAGTATTGACCTATAGGAGACCGTTTGTGTCGACTTAGCCCGAACTGGACCCGAACTGAATCCAAGCCTTTGTAAGTATGTAATGGGACCAAATATGGCCTTGTAGATATTTTTGGTAAATGTATTTATTTTCGTATATATTTTTAGGAATTGGCAATTAATTGCTAAATATTTGTTATAGGTAAAATATGTATATAAAATATTGATAGGTTATATATTAAATATTGATATATTGTTATAGGTAAAATATGTATATTAAATATGGGTGTTTGTAAGTATATATATATAAGTGTATGTATGTATATTGTTATATGTGTGTGTATATATATATATAAATATATATATATATATAATATATATATATATATATATATATATATATATATATATATATATATATATATATATATATATATATATATATATATATATATATAAGTGTATTTGTGTATTCATATATAAATGTACATATTATATATAAATGTATATGTGTATACATATGTGTATATATAGATAAATAAATTATATATATACGCATTTGTGTATAAATAAATTATATATATAGATAACTAAATTATATATATATATATATATACGTATTTGTACGTGTATATATATATGTGTGTAGGTTTGCATGTATATAAATGAATATATATATATATATATAGATATGTATATACCTACTTAATTACATCTATAAATAAGAAATAATAAAAAGAAGAAAATAAATAAAAAATAGGCCAGCCCAGGCCCGTAAGGGCCAGCCCAAGGGGCGACAAAACCCAGTCGGCCTGGCCCAAGCCGAGCCCAGGAAAACCCCCACGCATGCCTGAACCCGAGCCCTGCTCGATCTTACTGTGTATAAACACACGCCTACACGAGAACTCCCAAAACCCTAAACACCAACGCCACCCCAATCCCGACCCCTGGGCGGTCGCTCATTGCCGGCCAGAGCGTCGCCGACCGTCGGACCAGCGCGCGCGCTCAGGCGAACGGTTACAACAGCAGTACCCAGCGAAGAGGCCGACTTCGCGACGCGTTTTCGCAACGCGTGGTTAATCGTTTGTCGATCCGCGACTTTAGGTACGTTCACAACCCATAGGGCAGTAAACCCCTTCACATAGATTATTTTAACTCGCACTGTGCACGACGAGAATCGGGTTCCAAAACCGAGGAAAATCTCAATTTCCTGGGTATAGAAACGGCCCCAACGCCCAATATTCGCGGTCGATTTGCGACCAGAACATCGCAAATTTTGGAAAACCGCCTGAACAGACTTCTAGACAACCTAACCAAGATGAAAACCCTGTTTTTAGATTTAATTCTTGTTGATTAATTTTTGTTTAAAATTAGGGTGAAGTTGACAGAAAAAACTGTTTTAAAAACTTGAAAAACCATCCACACGACGTGCGTCCCGCCAAACCGGACGACGTGGTCGCGAACTGAAAGCATCAAAAGCTGCGTAACAGCTTCGTGGTCGTGTGGGCTTTGGCGGGAATTCAAATTGGTCGCGTGTGCGCGACGAATTTGATGCGTATCCGTCGAAATTCACCGTATCGTACACTTTGCAAAATTCTCAATTACTTTGTGCACGCTCGTCAGATCGAGACGAAACTTGTGCCAACAGGACCGTATCGTTTTTCTGGTCATGTACGCCAAGTTTGGTCCGATTCTGAGACAGTTGATAAAATTGCCGTTTCGCGGGCACCACGGTCCGACTCAACGGGTGATTTTGTGCACGGCCCGCCGAAATCCAACTTTGGACATACGGTTGGGTTCGTATCGAAAAACTGGATCTGTAGACATATAGTTTGATGACTTTAGAGACCGTTGACTCTGGCACGCTTTTTGGTGTAAAGCAGGTCAACGACGGACATCATTTTTGCCCAAAATTACCGTTTTGCCCCTGTGTCCAGAATTAGACTTAAGGACAGGCGATCCTAGCTAATTTGACTATTCTGAGAACGTTGGTACTATTTATTTCAGCATCTGGATACTTCTGCATGTGTTGACTGATTGTGGCTCGTTGAGTGGTATAGTGTTATTGGTTTCTCCAGCTAAGGACCTCAGGCAAGTGCACTTTCTGATTGCTTTCGATTTATAGTAGTCTTTTCATTTCATGTCTATACATATATCTTGCTGCTTGTTGACACGCTCGTCACACGGAGTTGTCGGGAGGGGAAATATCTTAGTATACATGTGGACTACCCAGAAATATCCCAATATGTCTATTCTTGAACGATAGCCGCTGCACACGACACATGCGGTGTGACGAATTTTACCCTCCGGCCATTCACAAGTCGAAAGGATATTTCTCACCACCTAGATAGATGTCTTTTATTAGTTTTTTCTTATTTTCTTCTCTATCATGCTATGTCATCAGTTATTTACCAGTTTTGATATCTTATATGTTATTTTCATGTCTTGTTAATTCTATTGTGTTTTTGCATTGTCGTCGGTTGTGTACTTGTTCCATTCCTGACTGGAAACCAATATTTTTCAGGTTTAGCCGCGATCACTCTTAGCACTGGAAAGACTTGGGTATGCTGATGACAACCTAGAAATAGAAAACAATTGTATCAATTTCATTAATTGTAAAATCTTATATTTTCTTTAATTATAAAGGTTGTAATCAATCTAGAAATGTGAATGAGCAATAATATTTATTTTGAGCATTTATTTCCTGCGGGCTCGACAGCATTTTACCGCTGACTCTGCGGCGTAGGCTGGCTTGGACACGTCTCGTATCCGAAAACCGGGTGCGGGTCGTGACAGAGATTCCATCAAGGGCTTGCACCAGAGATCAAGTCTTATTCGACTACCCAGTCTCGAGTCTCCCATTCAGCTATCTTGGAAGAAGCTCATGCCCAGGAGATTCTTCGCAAGGAGCAACAGCAGACATCGAGACGCCATATACTAGCAGTCACACCGGCTAGAGCTACACAGGATGGACCTATCAGGAGGCCCACAGGACAGTACCAGCAGAGGCCCACACCATATCAGAAGCCCGTTTACCATTACTGTGGGAAAGAAGGACATGTCCAGAGAGACTGTCGGATCCGTCATGGATGGTGCTTGAGGTATGGATCCAGCCAGCATATGGTCAAGGATTGTCCAGAGCAGCATGCGATAGTATATGCTCGACAGACCCCGAGGCCGACAGCTCCTACACTCCCAGCACCCCGATCAGGATAACAGGTGTTTGGGCTTATAGCACCAACAACAGGAGCTCCTCGCCCACCATTACCACCCCAGCCAGTGCATCACGACAGGACTAGAGTTCAGGACCCCGGCCAGAATTACGGACATGCCTTCTCGTTAGCAGTAGAGAATGTGGAAATAGAAGGAGAAGTCGTAGCAGGTATGATTTAATTTTCATATTCCCTGTTATCATATCTATGCATCATACATTAGCCAAGGCCAGAGAAAATTAGACAATAGGACGATTGCATAAGCACGAACACTGGACATGGCTTAGATTCTTAAACCTCGAACTACTCGTGTTTTTATTCAATCATAAATCCCGCGTACTAATATTTGGACTAGTCTGACTAAACACCGCTATTATAGCCTAGATTTTGTAAGCTTATCCTTATCGAGCTTGTTCACGACATATGTATATTGGGGACGCCCACTAACTTATTGTCTAATCAGAATCAGTGTATGATGGTCTGATCAACCTTCGTACAGTTGGTTCGCTTTTATTTGCTTATCCTACGTGGATTGAGATATAGATGGCTCTAGGATCTCATCCGCAACTGCCTTGACAACTTTATTTGAAACGCCTCTAGAATCCCATATTCGTATTCAATCCTCTCTTCCTAGAACACTTATTATTTTCGCCTTTACAGATTTCGAAAAGTCAGATGCTCGTATTGAGGGAAGATAGACCCGTAATATCCTCCTCAGTTCATCATACCATCTATAGGCAGGAAAGATATATTCATACAATCATAGACATCTGTTGGAATCAAAGTACGGTCTTCAAAACTTGACTCATATCTATCACATCTCGTATCCTAGTACATCGTGTAATATTCTTCCATAAATTGAGGTATGACCTTCCAACTCGAACCTTTCTAACTCCACTAAACCATAGAGCGGTGTCTTTGTTAACTTCTAGAAATGAATTACTATAGGATATAGATCGTAGAGCCCCAGTAGAATAGAATGTACTAGGATTGCCTATTGATTAGAATAAGTGGTTTCCATTAGAACGATAATTAGTGCCTCATGAACTCCCACTTTCTATTTAGAACATTTTTTGGGTCCTCGACCATGGCATTTAGATTCGGAGCACAAGACCAGCTGCTACCTTCCAACAAATTCCATCTGCAAGACCTATACGAGTCCACCTTCATGTAGACATATCATGTCTCCCCTTGTACTTTATTTTCATGATACGATTTTTGAGTAAAAAAGGCTAATTATAAACCGTACCGTAATACCGACGAACCTTTCGGCTTCAATTTGAAAACCAAACTCAACTCAAAACTTTTGACCCGATATATGGTTGTGATCTACTCGAAGCCCAATATGCACCTGCCCTAGTGTGATACTCAATTGAGACCCTATGTGCCACTTGTACATAAAAGCCA
The DNA here is from genome assembly GCA_029216955.1 of Iris pallida. NCBI lineage: Eukaryota > Viridiplantae > Streptophyta > Magnoliopsida > Asparagales > Iridaceae > Iris > Iris pallida. The sequence continues at coordinate 5,753,205 of JANAVB010011200.1, read as the reverse complement.
TGGGAGGCATATTTTTGACTTACGGCACCTATCTAACCAATACGATTTGGAACTAGCCCAACCTTGAGTTAGGCCTTGTTCTAGGCTACCATAGCCTAGTAGAGATGGTATAAGTTGATCTTACGAGATATTGCCCCACCAATATAGTTTAAATTCGAGATGGATTCATTCAGTACGAAACCCCTGTACCATTTAGCCCCTCTCAAAAGGCTCGTAATGACGTTTATCACGGATAACCAACTTCTATAAGTGGGGTAGAGCCTTGAACCAGGAACACTTACCTATAGAAATTAAGCCAATAGGGTTCCTTGTACAACTACCCTCATTTGTTCGAAAACCAAGGGACGACTTTCATGCGTTAGCCCCTTAAAATTTTGCATTTGCAATTCAACCCCCTTACCGTAGTTTTAATTTCGAAGATAAAATTTCTTTAAGTTGGGTAGGATGTAAAACCCCCTAATTTACTAATTTATTTAATGTTAGTTTTGTGTAAATTTTTTTTTTGCTAAAATACATGTATGCATAATATTAAGAGTGTAATGCATAGTATGGGTGTAAGTTTATATGAGATATTTATATATATGTATATATTTATGTGTGTATGCGTTGATTTATTAAGGTGTATATATTCATATATACATATATGTGGGAATATATGTGTATATAAATATATCTAATTATCGTATTATTGAAAAGAGTTTTTAATTAAAAATAATAAATAAAATAGAATTTAGTCAATAAATATAGTTATAATAGAAAATAGAAAATAAATTTTTTTTAAAAAAGAATTTTTAATAAAAAAAGAGAAAGAGAAAAAAAGGAAATGAAAAAGAAATAAAAAAAAGAAAAAAAAAGAAAAAAGAATAGAAAAGAAAAGAAAAGAAAAGAAAGTCAACCCACCCCCACTTAAAGGGGCGGGCCCCACCCCTATCTATGCTTGCTGAACGCAGCAAGTCAGCAACTCAACAATTGCGTGAGTGGGATATGGGTTATTAGCATTAGTAATAGTAGTAGTATTAGGATTTTTGCCCCACTTGTTATATATATAACATCCTCCATAGACCTCAAAACCCTAGGCTCCCAAAACGAAAGTTTCGTCAAAACATACCCTCTTCACCTACGAGTTCGTTTCACCAGCGACGGTGTTGTGAGCGCGACGAACGAAGCATCGGAAGTCAGCCCCTCGTCATCCCCTCGTCATCCCCGGAGCAGTTTTCCCACTCAAGGTACCCTACTTCCCGTCGACGTAACTTTTTACTTGTAGCACCGGTTTTCGATCTGTAAGATTTTATGGAAAGTAGACTTGACCCTCTTCGAGATCCTCCAGGTGGATTTCGAAACAACCCATCGACTTGCGCGAAAAATCAAGACAAATTTGATGAAAAAACCTGTTTTCTGTAATACTAAAAACTGTTTTAAAATGACAACTTGTCGGCCAATTTTTTTGCTGTGCATTAATGATTTGTAGAAACTAATCAAAAGCAGTAGAAGAAAACATAGCCAAGATCGAAACACATCTTCTGGATCGTCGTTTTGATTAACGTGTAAAAAGTAAATTGATGTTGAAGTTAGAGGAAAAACTGTTTTAAACTTATATAAAATTCTGAAATTTTTTCGATACGGCGTGCGCCTCGAAGAACCGGGAAACATGGTTGTGTATTATACACATCGAAAGATGCGTATGGACGTTGATGACGTGTGGGAACTGACGGAACTCAGTTTCGTCGCGTGTGCGCGACGAAATCAGTACGTATCCGTCAAGATACCCCCGTATCGCCAATTTACAAACTTGATCCTAACTCCGTGTACAGTCGTTGATTCGATACGAAACTTATGCCAACAGGTCCGAATCAAAATTCTGGTCTTGTGTGCCAAGTTTGGTTCGATTCTGAGAAGGTCGAATCGGAACCCCTTTTTGGCGGGCCCGCGACCCCCTCAAACGGGCAATTTTGTACGCGGCTCATCGGAATCCAAAACTGGACATACCGTTGAGTTCGTCTCCTCAAACTGAATCTGTAGATATGTAGTTTGACAACTTTAGAGACCATAGACTTTGGCACACATTTTGGTGCAAACAACGACGGATATCGTTTTTACCCGAAATTACGATTTTACCCCTGTTCCAGAATTAGACTTTTGGACAGGCATTTCCTAGGTATATCTTATACACCGAGTATGTTTTTTTATGTTTGTTTCAGCGTCCGGAGTTGTTTGGAGATTGTGACATTTCTTGGCTGACATTATGATTTTCTGGACTTGCCACTTTGCACCATCAGGCAAGATACCTTGCCACCTTACTTTGTGATTAATTTACTTTATTTTCAGTTATTTATTTTTATTTTCATATATTTGTTCTATATTGTTGTGCGTCCAAGTCACACTTGGGTGCAAGCGACTATATCGGTCGTTCTAATTGCTTCTAAATTATTTTGCATTAACTTAGCTTAATGACCACCCATTGGATAATGAGGTATTGGTATATCTCATGCGGCCTTAACACATACTTTACCACATATTGTGAGTCACATATAGGACACGTACTCGCGTAGTCGGCCGGCCACCGATACGTATGAGGCGTGCGATGGTTAGGAGTAACTGCCAATAGAATTGCATGCTAGTGGACTTGGCAGTTACTACAGGTTCATATGAGTCATGGATGTGACTCCAATAGTTATTGGGAGGGAAGAACTGTTCTTGATGTATGGGCCATATTTACATACTGTTATTGTACCTGAAACTCTGTTGGAGACGCAGGTTTACCCTATTGTACTGATTCCCTCTGACGTTCATGGAACGTTATGGACATTTTCTTACTAATTCCCTCTGACGTTCGTCGAACGTTATGAACGGATTGTACTGATTCCCGATGAGAGGGACGATGCCACTATTACACAGCCCGAGTTCCCATATGTGGAGGATTGTTCTTTATTGCATATTTACTATAGTACGGTTAGGTACCCTATTGCATGCATCCCTTATTTTCTATTATATATCACAGTTTATATGGCATGGTGTTTTCTTGTATCTTGTTACGTCCCTCTGAGAACCTGGTTATCTCTCCAGGATTAGACGATTTCCCACAGGAGTACGGAGCGGCATTGGATCCATCTTTTGTGGGCGATGAGGCATCTCCCTTTGACATTTAGCTCTATTCTTATCTTCGAGGATTATTGAGACTATGTAGTGGACATCTTATGTTCTTTTATTTACTTTCTATTTTGCGGAGGTTGGAATCCGATCTTTGTGACTATTTTATATAGCTGTTTAGAGTGGGTATGTCCACCCGGCTATCTTTTGATGTATTATTTATTGGACTCTCGTTTCTTCTGTGTTGAGCTGTGATGAGATTAGATACTTATGTTCTGGCCTATGATTTTATTATATATATACAGCTTATGTACATATACGAGGATTTCATATATTGGAGTATTCTTCGTATATGTGCAGCTGGCATGTTGCGTACTTGGTCCTAAGTATTTTGGGATTGGGGCGCTACAACCTCCACTACCAAAATAAGTCATATTAGCGACGCTTAAAAATGTCGCTAAATTGGAAAAAAAATTGCTAATTGAAATTAGCGACGTAATCGACGACATCCAAGGTTGGTCGTATTTTATCAAGTCGCTGACCCCCAAAATGTCGCTAAACGTCGCAATAGTGACATATTTTAGCGACGTTGCTACGTCGCAGTTTGAAGAAGATGTCACATTAGAATTATAAATCAAGTCTGAAGAAAATCTTGTCATACAGATCAGTGCAATAAATATCCACATAACTTAGTGCAAGAAATAAAGTCAGAAAGCCTCAATAAATGTATAATATTCTTAAATGATCCAATATCAGGGGTCTAAACACAAACAACTAGTAAACTGTCCTAACTATAACTACTGCAGATCTGGAGGAGAATGGGCACCGCCACACACCAGGGATAAGAACAACTTATACTGCTCCTGTGAAATCGACACCGACGTCGATGAAGAAGGCAGTGACGTCGGTGGATTCGGTGATGATGAAGGCGCACCCGAAGGACGTATCTACTCCAACGCTGCTAGTCGATGGTTGTATGAATCCATGGTAGATAACAGCCTCGTACTACTATCAACCATCGAATCCTGTATCAATATCAGACTCTCGTCCATGGACAGCTATGATATTTACAGCTCCGTCATGCTACGTTGTGTCGATGCTCTAAGATCAGTAACACCATGCTCTATCCTCTCAATCATATTCCTGAGCTCCATGATGCTGCGCTCGAGCGTATCAAATTGTGCGATGAGCGTGACATCGTCCGTCTGTGGCTGAGATAGGGCGGCTCCTACATCCTTCGCAGCATCTCGTCATGGAGAGACTCAATCTGACGGTCAATGATCTCCTGGACTTGAGAAGACTCCTGCGAGGGTTGTGGAGAATACGCACTTGTAGCAGAGGCCCTAGAGGACTGCGTCGTAATAAGGGCACCATAGGATCTTGTACAGTAGTACGTACCCCTCTGGAGACCACCAGCGGCGGTCACCCACAACTCATCCTCCAACGGAGCTGGAGAGGGCTGCAAGGAAGTACCATCCTCTTCCGTTGTAGGTGCACTAGCAGTCGCCCGTTGACGGAGCCTAAGATACTCGGCCTAGAAAAGTATGGATACTCGATAATTGCTAATGTCTAATATACTTATTACTACCTGCATGAACATTTATTTGCATATTTTCTAAGTTATATTAAAATTAACACAAAGTATAGTAATACTTACGTAGGTCTGCTTGGCCCTCTCATCAATGAGCTTCCCGTCCTTCAGATGGTGGCCAGGAAGACGGTCACCATGTTGGCATCTTTACCCCTCTTTACCTGTTAAAAATATATTATTTAGTACTGAAATTAAATATTTTAGCATACTACCATTTTATCGTACTTGTATTAAAATAATATATCTGAAATAAAAAAAAATACCAAACGACGAAAATGTTCCGTCATCGGAATCGAGCCACCACACCACTTTGATGCCTTCTTCCTAGCCGTTTTGGCCTTCTCAGACCTTTTCTTGTACCTTGGATCGTCGAATCTAGCCCTCATCGCAGTCCACTGATCAGGGGTGATCCAACCTTAGATCAGTTTTCCTTCGCGATCATGAGCCTTCTGGTCATTGATAGCATCACGGACCAGCTTGGCGGCGACGGTAGAAAACATCGCCTCGATCAACTCAGTCCGGTGCGATGGATAGAAATACATTTGCTAGAAGAAGTAATTTAGTAAGTTATATAATATGAATAAATTAGATGATTGATATTAAACCCAAATATACTTTTACCTTGAAGTGCGCAAACCAGAAAGCCTTTCTATCGTCCGGAGCATCATAGTAGTTTATCCAAGGGCCACCATACTTGTACCTCAAAAGTGATCCAGACGTCTCTGTACTGACAATGGACTATATCTATACAAAGATAATTATATTCACGAAAAAGTGAATATATGATGAATAAAGAAATACATGATATATATGATGATAAACCAACTAATTAACTTTGTACCATCGGCCAAAATCTCTGTCATCGACTCGTCTGGAGGTGCGCAGGGAGGATCTCATTGATACTGAGACAGCGTCGGCTCAACCTCCTCCATCTGCTCATCTGTCTCCATGGTTCTGTCAGTAGGAGGAATGCTGAACGAGAGAGTAGTCTCAGGCCTAGAATAACTTGTCCCAGGAGTGATGCCACGTAACGTCATCGCAGTCGGAGATGTGATTGGTCGATACACTGGAGTACTAGGCGTCGAGGATCCAGAACCAGTAGGAAGTTCCGGAGGAGAACTCCGTCTACCTCGGGACCTGCCGAACGCTCCGCGTTGTCCTGTCATACCTGATAACAACATAGGATGATAGAATAAATAGACAGATATATAGTATATTCTACAGTCAAAATGTAATACATGTCACAAGTCCAAATGGATTTATTTTATTCTTAATCATCTTTAGAAAATTCATCTTATTTATTTTTCTCGTCCTCCTCTTCCTCCTTATCTTCACTTTCATTTACTTCGTCTTCGTCTTTCTCTTTCGATAATTCTACCTCTTCTATTAGTCGTGTAATGAGTAACTTCCGTTGAATCCATATCTACAATATTTGTTATAAGAGGTAGCTCGTCCTTCCGATAAGCTTTTTCTTCAACGTCAAAGGTATTTCTAGCTTTAGTCTTGCATACTGTCCACCAGTTCGACCTTGTTGTTTCTCGTCTAGGATAAGTTGTGAAGTACACAAGCTGAACCTGACTTAATAGGATAAATGGTTCGTAGCCTTGATATCTACGCTTGTAGTTTACATCCACAAGACCATGCTTGTCAATTTTCTAACCTTGATCTTGAGTCAGATCGAACCATTTACACTTGAATAACACGATCTATAACCCCGCTTTCCCAATTTATTAAATTTTAGTATTTTTCCTTGTATTCTAGAAATTTAGAAATAATTGTTTCAGTTTATGGATTAGTAATTTTGATTATTAATGATCACTTTATAGGTTTATGAAAGGAATTTTGGTTATTAAATATTTGTTATTTGAGGAGAAGAGACTAGCAACTATACTTAGAGTGTCCTCCAAGAATTTTAACAAACTTTATTTTCCCTTTAACTTCCTAACAACTTTTGGGTTAAAATTGCAATTAGCGGAATGAGGAGTACTAAATTGCAAGAAAACCCAATTCTTACTGTTCCTATAAAACTCTGGGAGGAGAGAGAAATAATCATTTCTCAGTCTTTCCAAAATCGAGCTCTCTTTGTTCTTTCCCTAAATTCCTCACTCGAGCCCTAACCCTAATTTTTTCATGGAGAGCCATGGCTCAACGGCGACCACCACTGATGGCGGCGACAGCAACGGCTTCACCCCTGCCGGTGACCGCCAGGGTCGTGTCGACGACGATGATCTCTTCCTTCTCCACAGTCGCAACGGCTGCGCGATCATTTTCGGCGACAACCAGGTGATATCCTCTCCGTTTTTCGGCAACTAAGTCGACAACAGCGCCATCCCGACGACAGATCATCGATAGTGCCACTCCCGGCGTCAATTTTTGCAGTGGCGCATGACCACCATTTCTGGCACATGTCTTCCTCCTTCCCTGGTGACGACAGCAGAGCATCTTCCTCCAGCGATGCACCGACGGTGCACAGTTCTTCTCCGGCAACAGGCGGATCCTCCTCAGCGAAGAGCTTGATACCATCCTCGTCGTCAATTAGTCGGCCGATCTGATTATCGTGATCGACGACGAAGAGTTTAAGCGAGCGTTGAAATCGATCTATGTAAGGCCTTCGTTTCTTCCATCATCATTCTTTTGATTCTTGGATTAACATTTCCTTGAGTCTTCATTGTTTGAATTGAGATTCTCAATTGGTTCTTCCTGAGACAATCGGATCTTCTTCTTGAGATTTTTATTTTACTAAGTTGATCAACGTAACAATCAATGGGGATTTTAGAATTTGGTTGCTTCAGTTTCTTTTGTTGTTTTCTTAGAACAGAGGAGATATAGTGTGTATACATATTTTTGAACACAAATTGTTTGGTGATTTGCCTGAACCAGGACTGCGCCTGTGACTGGACACGTAGAGGCCGTGTCCGACACCTCAGAACGAGCTCTCTTTGTAGTTGGATACATCCTTCAGGTAATTCCTTGTACCTTAACATAGTGGAGTATATTTTTTGCAGAGTTTGATTGATGGTATTCAGGAATGTTGTGTCCATGTGTGTGCGTATCGGGAGCTTGCTGATTTCGGTTAGGTGTTCGTGTCAGCGTGTCCGAAGTGCAGTTCGTGATCATCTATGTGTCCGTGTTCGCGTTGATTAGGAGTCAACAGTGGGAGTCTTATTTAAAATCTAAATTATATAACTATTTCTCTGCATCTTCTCTCTGATAATTGAACTGCAATGCTGCAGACTATATTGAACTTGTTAGCAGTTATATATTTCTTTTATTATTCTGTATAATTCTTCTTTGCTGGGTTGCTTCCTGATTTTGTGATTTGGTGTCACGACCCGCACCCTAGAGTAAGGGCACGAGACGTGGGTACGTCCAGCCTACGCCGCAGTGTCGGCGGTAGAACGCTGTCCTAGGTCACAATATCTAACAATATAAATCTTAAACAGTTTATACTCCCCGAATGGGGGTGTTATAGCAGAAAATAACTCAATCACAACTAAGGCAGATGAAAAGATAACAGATAGATAGATAAGAGAAACTGCAGAAATGAAAGGAACATCCCAAGTACAACAGAAAGTCTAAGTGTCTAAGATAATACAAATCCCAGATCCTAAGTATCAATAAGTACAATCATCCATGAAATACTGAAATAAAAGCATCCTAGTCTAAGGGTGTGTTATCCACAGCTAGTGGGACCTGCTGCTGGTCCAGGTCCAGGCACTCATCTAAGGTAGCACCGTAATAGGTATCCACACCAGCCTCCTCCTTGTCCTCTGTAACATTTCAACAGGTCCAGTCAGGACAGGAACGAGCACAATACATCTCAACAGCTCATAGCAGGTTAGAAAATATAGACATGTAGTAGAGTAAGATACAGGAAACTAAAAGAAGCATTGAATGTAAACAGAGAAAACTGTAATGGAAATAGATATACTGTAATAGAGAGCTAACTGTGGCTAGTGAGTCAGAGTACAATATAAACATGTGAATAGCATATGAGATTCTGGGAACTATACTATGGAGTGATTCTGGGAACTACACTACTTGGATATTATTCCCATGTTTACTTCTACTCCCTCGTACCCCCAATCAATACGCAAGGATCCAGCCAGGTTATGTTATGATTCCATGCAAAGGCCCACAAGGGGTGATACATGGATAGCCCATAAATGGGTGATTCTGGGAATACCCATAAATGGGATGATTATGAGAATACCCATAAATGGGATGATTCTGGGAAGACTCTGTGATCATGAGAGTACATGTCACAAGTGATCGAAGAATCGTGAAGCATAGTGATATACCATGTAAGTGAAACACACAGAACATGTAGTATACGATGCTCCTTGAGGGGATAACATCTCAAGAATGGATCCATATAGTACTAATTCGTGTTACCAACGTGACAGCATCAAGTAAAGTAATCTAAAGCAGGAAAATAATTCTAAGCAGGATATGAAATGATCAGAGAATGTACTCGCCTGGTATCTGAGTGTCCAACTGAAAAGTACTGTCCGAGGAGTGGTGTCTGGCTCCTATTCAGAACAGCACAAGTCACAACAAGTCCAGAATGGTAAAATGAAGCACTACTATGTATTCTACATGAATCTAGGTTAATCTAGGCCAAAATCAACTCTTGGTCAACTCTGGTCAACCCTAGAAGTCAAACTAGGTCAACTATGGTCAAACTAGGTCAAACAAGTCTACACTAGGTCAAACTAGTCTAGCAAGTCTATTCTAGGTCTAGTAAAGCTATACAAGCCCAATCTAGGCCTGTTAGTCAAACAGGCATACACAGGCCATAGGCTATTCTACAAAGGCCAAACCAAACACATACACCATGCCAAACTATATCTAAACAATACTCTATTGATATGTTACATAACCTAATACATAACACATGCATTTATGTATATTACATATATGTAGTAAATACCCATATTACATTATATATAACATTATATATATACATACATTACCTTTTAGCTAGTATTCACATAGAAGAATAGGATATACATATAGGGTGGTAGAAAATATTGAGAGTGTGAAGAGTGAAAGAGGGAAAGTGTGCATGTGACTTGAGAGTACATGGGGGTGTGTGTGGAGAGTGTCACATGAGAGTGTGTGTAGGCTAGAGTGTTAGGGTGAGACAAGAGTGAAACATGTGAACAAACTCAGTTTTAATGAAAACAGAGGTTTGATCTATGAACCCAGGTTTCTAACACCCAACCAAACTCAGATTTAAGGTTCCAAAAAAAAAAACAGTGAATAGGCTCAGTTATATAGGGACTGATAAGAGAAAATAGTCCACCACATGTCAATCCCCATTCATACAGAAATCAGATTTTAAAGTACAAAGCAGTCCCTTAATCTCAGGTCATGCTACACTCAGGTTTCTAAAGGGTAAGTGACAGTTCAAATGGCTCATGATAACACACGAATACTTAGAACAGTCCCTAAATCAAATTTCTAGATTTTTGAACCAACACACATCTAACTCAACCCTAATTCGACATACTACTAGAAAACACATAGGTGAACAAGTTAGGGGTTTAATATCATGCAAACATCAGTGTTTAATGGGTTAAAATGATTGCCAAAGTTCATTTATTCAAATCTGGGAAAAACAGTGAATAAGGACTGATATTCAATTTCAGTAAATTGGGATATTTGAGGATTGAAAATCAAAATTGACCTAAAATGCCACACCCATGGTTGGTAACATATAAACACATAGGACACGTGCTGTGTGATGTGTTTGTGTCCACAAAAGTGGACACAAACGTGTCCATTCAAAACAAAATCCAAAACAGGAAAAATCAAGACACAGAGACTGGACAGTCTCGTGCGGGTGTGCACGCTTGTCGTGCACCCGACACAGACCATCCTAGGCCTCGTGCTTGTGTCCCCACCTAGTCTAGGTCTAGGTGCTCGTGTCTAAGTGTCTGCATTGTGTCCTTGCGTGTCGTGTCCTAAGTTATAGGGCCGTATCAGTGGCTAGATGCACACTGTGCGCAGAACAGTGCACGACCAATGCACGATTGATTTCTTACCAACCAGTGCACGAGACCCAATAAAAATTGGGGAGCATGGTGACATTGGGTGCCCCATTGATCCTACAAAATTTCGTGTCAAACAAGTTCGTGTCGTGTCCTGCAGGAAGCCCGAGTGGCAGGGAGCACTGTAGCTGCGCGCGCGCGTGTCCGAGTGTGTGTGCACGAGTGTCCAAACGACACGACACAAGTACGAATCAACTCAGTCAGTTAACATCGTGTAAGCGACATCAAAACGCAATTTTCCATTCAAAAATATTTCGAAAATAACACAATCGATTCCACAGTGGCATTTCCACAAACACGTTGAATAGTGCATTGATACGTGTCCTGTTTGGACACGAAAGGACACGAAAACTTAGGGTTTCCTATTCCTACTGTTAGGTTAGGTCTAGGGCTCCATAATGATGCAAAAATCTCAGGATTCTATGATGGAAATAGAAAGTTACCTCAATGTATCAAAACCCTCAAAAAGCTCTAATGAGTGATGTTCTTCTTGATGGTGAAACTCCTCCAAAGTTCTCCAAATCTGAGAATATTAATTACCAACAAAAAGTAGGTAGAATTTAGAACCCAATACAATTTGTTTGGAATAAAAAGGAGATAAAATGGATTTACTAGGATTTATGGAAGATGGAGAAATACCTCTTCTAAAACTTGGCAAGAAAACCTAATGGAGGCTAGCCCTAACTTTGGGGGGCATTAAATGTCACGACCCGCTCCCGAATAACCGGATACGAGTCGGACACGCCCAGCCTTTGTTATTAGAATAACAAAGTAAGCTGTACCATTCTAGGGAAACTAACCAGATAATATGAACATGAAATGAAATCACAGCATCTATATAAGTGTGTCCCCAACCAGAGTAAGTACAATATCTGAATTATTACAATTCAACTAAATAAAAGAGTCTGCTAGTCTCAATACATGGAAAGATAAATGGAAAACTAAATGAAACTCTAGGCTTCTGCAGCCTCTAGGTCAGAAGCAGCTCCAGCTGGCTCAGTAGGGAAGGCAGTATCCTGTCCATAGTATGTGTCACACAAAGCCCCCATCTCACCTATCATAACATATCCAGTCAGGAGCGGAGCAAGTACAATTCTAGGTAATGAACAAGACATCATAAAATGAAGTACAAGGGAACATAGAAAGTACAGGAAAATACAGGTGAATAAGTACATGAAGAACAGGGTAACGTACATGAAGAACATGAATATAAGAACATGAAAGAACATGGTATGTAAGCACCTGAAAGAACATGATATCATGGAACCACAGGAAATAAATACAAGGTAATCTCCTGAACATGTGTGTACTGTATTTGAAATATAACTAAATATGTGACCGGCTAGGGTAAGCACATGAAAGCACATGAAAGCACATGAATGGTGACTTAGGACCCGTAGAGTGTACTTGCCTGTCTCCGGGTGATCAAATGTAGGCAATACAGCTGGATATCCTCCTGTTTGATTTACAGTTGATAAGTTGACAATAATGATAGGTATTTCTACTACAACAAAACTTGGTTAAATACTAACTTATCTATACATAAACTATCACTTACTATTTCTACAAAAATTATCCTAAACTTATGAGAGTATCTAACATTAATTTCCTTATAATATATTATTACAAAAACATAGGTGTTATAATTCCTAGAATGGCCAACACCCAATGTCCCATGGTCCCTTAATTATGGTGATAAGAACTACATAACTATAATTATATGTAAACCAAGAGAATAGCTCAAATTGGAAATAGGACTAGTCACAGGTTATCTGATACCAAACAGTGAACTCAAGGGCCAATAACATTCATAAGTGGACTGGTGTATCAATGAAAGGAAGGGTCAATAATCATAGTGAAACAGTAAATGGTAAAGGCTGATTAAAACAAAGAAAAAGAACATGACTGAGTGAACTGGATATGTATAAATGCCCATCTATTTCTTTTGACTGAAACATGGGTGTTAGGGACAGGACAGATTATGGAATCAGGATAGATTATTCAAATGGACAAATACTCAAAATTTGGAGGTCTGAAACATCACAGACCTCACTGTGGCAATCCATTTGGTTTCATCTCCTAAAAATTCAGGGATTAACCCAAGCTGTCCTAGTAGAGACCTAAATTGAAGGATCCTAAAAATGGGACTGATACACCAATGTATAGATGATGTGAAAGACTCAAAACTTCCCCAGGTTTTAAAGGAAATGAGCCTACACTACATCTTATAATCCCTCTGAAAATAGGCTTTAATCAGTCCAATGTAATTCAGTATCAGTTTTCTTGTATATCCCAAATCAGTACACATCAAAACAGTCCACCAGGATATCCATGTTAGTCTACCATTTCTCTGCAGGTTTATTGGGACCATCTAATCCTAGGCAAAATCCGATATCAGATTTACATACAAAAATCCTAATTGCCAAAACTTATTAATCCACAAAAAAAATCCTAACAGGAAGAATCAAGCTGCAGAAAATATGACTACAAAAGGAAAGTCCCAACTGCTTGCCAGATTTGCAAGATCCCAGTAGTATTCCCAGGTAAACTGGTACTTACACAGTGATCCAAAAATATGGCATTAACTTCTACCATCCTGATTTCAAATATTAATCTGGAATATGATTAACATAAACCTGTCTAATATAGGACAGTACCCAAATATGTCTTCAGTTCACATGTGAAAACAATGTGTCATTCCTCAATCATTTTGCAGGACAACCATTCAGTCAAATTTATACATAAGAACATACCCATAGCAGTTAAGCAAGGAGTACCCACCTATTGGTGCACAGGACATCATCCTACCCTGATACAACCCAGACCTTACACATATGATGGCTGAGAACTGATCTTGCACATCCACTGATATGCCTTAAGGTTGAAACATGACTTTAGTCACTGACATAGAACAGACTACAGTAAGGGATGTTATCACCAATCCTTGAAGTTCAAACTAGGTTGAACCATGAGATGTTATGGAATCTACATTCAGTTATCCATGGTATAAAATCCTATCATTGCCTTATGAAATTCGAATCACCCATTAATTCCTATACTCAAGCTATCAAATCTTCATCTAATGGAATGATGAACAATAAAGAACAGTCTAAATGTCAGATTACTAATCGACATCACTCTCTTCCTAATTTCCTTCTACCAGATCATAATTCCTAATCCACTGATGTGCCTGGTATGTTGACTCTGTTATGCAATTTCATGGAGTCAAACTAAGACTTGATATGGGTGTAAACAACATGGTTAAAAACATCTGACAGTTATTCTAACCTCTCCAGATTAGTTAGCCCTCGATAACATCATTACAAGGAGACTACCTGGTAATATGTAATGTTAGACAGTACTAAACAAATCTGGAAATGTCTATTGATTCAAAAGTTCAATAAAACTATTTCGTATTCAAGGATCCTGCCTACACAAATTACTGGAGATCTATAGATCTGAACTTCTACTCATAATAATAGTACTAAACTTGATTTGTAATCATTCCTCATTAATGCAAAGACAAAGTTACTTAATAGATTAGTCTATACCTGATCGAGATGGGTCAAGAACACTTGGCTGATGTTCCAACAAATCCAGATGATCGATCTCGAAAACTCTAATTGAAACAACAAGAGGAACGATATCATAACTCAATCTTATACTTCGAGTAACCCAAAAATCAACAACACATGGACTGAATACTCACTGTGGTGTTCAACTAGAGATTTCCAAGCATTCCAGTGACATAAAAGTTCAAGGAGCTTTAATTTAAAAAGAAATAAATCTGACACAAACATTTGTTCGATCAATCACCAATCAAAGAAAACAGAGTTGTTCCTATGCTAGTTGTTCTTACCTCTTAACCCACGAAGATCATGCCGGAAGAAATCAGGACACAGAATGAATAGATCAGGACACGAGAAAATTCTGAAATGAATTGAAATGTTCGAATCAATAGGATTTGTCTACTGAATTAGAAAGAGCAAGGAAAAAAAATGGAAGATCAATACCAGCACTTGGACTGCTGAGGCTCCTTCAATGCCATGGCCGCTCTTCTAGGTTGGATTGGGGAAGAAGAAAGGGGGTCCTCTCTAAAGCTTCTTGTGGTATGAAGAAAGAGAAGGGACTGTGGCTCCTTAAATAGGCCGTTGCAGAGAGGATGGAGGGAAAAATAGGAGAATTCGTGGCCACCTGGCTCAGGTGTCAGAGGTTGTTAGAGGAGAGAGAGAGCACATGGCCGCTCTCCTGGCCGTTGAGATTTGAATTTGTGAAGAGCCTCACTGTGGAATTAGAGAGAACAAAGTCCTTCTCCTCAGGACTAAGAAGGAAGGGCTGTGGCTAACAAGGGCTGGGCTTATGGGCTTCAAGGGTTGGGCCTAACTGAAATAGATTTAAAAGATTTAAACCAACATTATTTAGTGATGACTAAAATCATTACCTAATTTGAACTTTTAATAAAAAAATTTCCAATTCATTTAATTAGCATAAAAATATTCAAAATAATAATAAAAAAATAATAATTTTAATATTTGGAAAAGTGGAGTTACAAATCTCTCCCCCTTGAAAAATTTCTTCCTCGAAATTGGAATGTAGACACAGACATCAAGAGTAGTGAATCCAAAGAGTTGTTTATTGAATTCAAAAAAAATATAAAATACAAGCACTCAAGTGAACAAACTAGGATATCGCTCACGCATCTCATCCTCACGCTCCCATGTGGACTCTTCCGGAGAGTGGTGTCTCCACATGACGCGGACAAGAGGAATGGCCTGTTTCCTTAGTTGCTTCTCTCTTCGGTCCAAGATCTCTACTGGCTGCTCCTCGTAAGTCAAT
This sequence comes from Iris pallida, assembly GCA_029216955.1. Lineage (NCBI taxonomy): Eukaryota > Viridiplantae > Streptophyta > Magnoliopsida > Asparagales > Iridaceae > Iris > Iris pallida. Next base: position 5,737,635 of record JANAVB010011200.1, on the reverse strand, counting down.
CTCGGGCCCACCTCCAGCTCGGAATAGTCCACCACATGGCTCGGGTCTGGAATGTATCGTCGGAGCTGAGATACGTGGAAAACATCGTGCACTCCCTCCAACCTAGCTGGAAGTGCTAGTCGGTATGCCACCTCGCCAATCCGTACTGTCACGTCGAATGGTCCAATGAATCTCGGACTGAGCTTCCCACCTCTACCGAACCGAATGACGTCTCTGGTCGGTGAGATCTTCAGGAATACTCTGTCTCCAACCTCGAACTCAAGCGGCCGTCTGCTGCTGTCCGTCCAATGCTTCTGCCGATCCTGTGCAACTCTAATACGCTCCCGGATCAGTCTGACTTTCTCTGCTGAGTCCACCACCATCTCTGGCCCAAGTAAAGCTCTCTCGCCAACGTCGTCCCAGGATAACGACGTGCGACACCTCCGTCCATACAGTGCCTCGAACGGGGTCATCTCGATGCTAGCCTGATAACTGTTGTTATAGACAAACTCCACAAGGTGCAAATGGTCCTCCCACGAACCGCCGAAGTCGAGTGCGTAAACCCGTAGCATGTCCTCCAGCGTCTGAATCGTCCTCTCGGACTGTCCGTCCGTCTGTGGATGATAGGCTGTGCTGAACTTCAACTGAGATCCCAAGCTCTGCTGTAGACTCCTCCAGAAATGTGATGTGAAACGGCTGTTTCGATCTGAAACGATGCTAACTGGCACCCCATGAATCCTCACGATCTGACGCATATAGAGGTCTGCAAGCTTCTCGGTCGACAGCCCAACCTTGAACGGAATAAAATTGGCAGACTTTGTCAATCTGTCCACGATCACCCAAATAGCGTCCTTGCCACTGGGAGTACACAGCAATCCAGAGACAAAGTCCATGGTAATGTGCTCCCACTTCCATTCCGGAATAGGTAAAGGCTGGAGTAGTCCCGCTGGTCTCTGGCGCTCCGCCTTGACTTGCTGGCACACAAGGCATCTGGAAACAAATCTGGCGACCTCTCTCTTCATCCCATACCACCAAACATACTCCCGTAGATCCTTGTACATCTTGGTAGATCCAGGATGTATAGAATACTGTGACTGATGGGCCTCCTGCATCACTTCCTCCCGCAAGTCTTTAGGCACACACAGCTGACTCCCATGCCTCAAGGATCCGTCCTCCGCAATGGTGAAGTCATCGAGCAAACCTAACTCTGCCTGAGCTCTAAGACCCTGGATTCCCTCATCAAGCAACTGGGCCCCCTTGATCTTCTCTAGCAACCCCGACTGTATCTGCATATGTATCATCTGACCTCCATACCCTAGGAGAATAATCTCAATCCCAAGGCTCTCCAGATCCTCCAAGAGATGCCGGTCCATGGTGAGATACATAGCAATAGGATACCGACTGAGAGCGTCTGCAACCACATTCGCCTTCCCAGGATGATATTGCAGACTGATGTCGAAATCCTTCATGAGTTCCAGCCATCTGCGCTGCCTCATATTCAGCTCCTTCTGAGTAAAGACATACTTCAAGCTTTTGTGGTCCGTAAAAATGTCCACTCTCTCTCCATATAGGTAATGCTTCCACAGTTTCAAGGTAAATATAACTGCTGCAAGCTCCAAGTCATGTATAGGATAATTCTTCTCATAGGGCCTCAACTGTCTAGAAGCATACGCTATAACCTTCTTGTTCTGCTCCAGCACACATCCCAAGCCTTTTCCTGAAGCATCGCTGTAGATGACGAACCCTCCTGATCCCGATGGCTAAGCTAGAACTGGTGCCGTCGTGAGTCTTCTCTTCAATTCTTCAAATGCTGACTGGCAGGCGTCGCTCCAGATGAACTCTTCGTCCTTCCGCGTAAGCTTCGTCATAGGCTCTGCTATCCTGGCGAAGTCCTTCACAAACTTCCTGTAGTATCCTGCAAGACCCAGGAAACTACGAATCTCTGCTACTGACTTGGGAGGTGCCCATGCTTCTACTGCCTCAATCTTCTTGGGATCCACAGAAATCCCCTCTCCAGTCACCACATGCCCTAGAAACTCCACTCTGTCCAAGAAAAAACTCACATTTTGAGAGTTTTCCATACAGCTTCTCCTTTCGTAGAATCTCCAAAATAATTCGCAGGTGCTCAACATACTCCTCCTCCGTCTTGGAATAGATCAGAATGTCCTCAATAAAGACTACGACAAACTTATCCAAATACTTGTGGAAAACCTTATTCATCAGGTTCATAAATACTGCGGGGGCATTGGTGAGTCCGAACGGCATCACCAGGAACTCATACTGGCCGTATCGAGTGTTGAAGGCTGTCTTGGAATATCCTGCTCCCGAACCTTCATCTGGTGGTACCCCGATCGGAGATCGATCTTAGAAAAGACCTTCGCTCCACTAAGCTGGTCAAACAGCTCATCAATCCGTGGCAAAGGATATCTATTCTTGATGGTGATGTTGTTGAGTGCACGGTAGTCAATGCACATCCTCACCGTCCCATCCTTCTTGGGCACAAAAAGCACCGGTGCTCCCCAGGGTGAAGCACTGGACCGAATAAACCCTTTGCCCTCAAGCTCATCAATCTGCGCCTTCAACTCCGCAGCTTCCTTCGGGTTGATCTTGTAACAGTGCTGGGACTTCGGTGCTGATCCGGGCAATAGGTCGATACTGAACTCCACATCTCGATCTGGTGGCAATCCTGGAAGCTCCTCGGGAAAGACATCGAGATACTCTGCAATCAGCGGATGTGGCAACTCCTGGTCTTCTGCAACTGCTCCGAAGTAGACTCTCTCTGGCCTCTCTGCAACTCGTCTGCTGATATCGAACGGTGGAACTCCTGGCGGGCTGAAGATCACCTTCCCTTCATGGCAGTCAATTACGGCAAACTGCTCGCTCATCCAGTCGATGCCGAGGACTACGTCGAATCCGGGCAGTGGCATCACTAGAAGTCGAGCTCGGATCTCTCTCCCAGCAATAGTGATAGGGCATTCCACCATCTCACTTACTGGTATCGACCCCCCTCCTGTCATGATCTGACAGTTCTGCCTAGTGGGTTGGGTGTGAAGCCGTGTCTATGGAGAAACTCATACGATACAAAGCTATGGGTGGCTCCAGAATCAAACAATGCAATGGCAGGGAAAGAATACAAGAAGATAGAACCTGTGATCATATCTGGTACTGCCTCATCCTCCTCAACTGCAGCCATGACGTAAGCACATCCCTGCTGTGCTCCTCCTCTCTGCTGCTGCTGATGCTGTGCAAACCTCTGATGCTGGGGTGGTAGAGCTCCTCCTCTCTGGGGTGCAGCAGGCAATACTCTGGGTGGTACAGCCGGTGGTCCTCCTCCTCGTCCTCCTGCTAGTCTGGCTGTAGCCTGAGCGCAGTCTCTCATCTGGTGTGCATCGGATCCGCAGAAGAGACAAAGTCCCAACCTCTTGCGGCACTCGTCAATGTGGTGTCTAGGGCGATGACAAAAAGCACAACTGGTCGCCAGATGCTGTCTCTGATGCTGATGTGCTGGAGCTCTGGCCTGACGGTGATGCTGCTGCTGCTGAGGCCTCGTCTGGGTCTGAGTCTGAACCCTCTTCGCCGGTGCCTGGAAGCTGCTGCTGCCCACGTCCCGGTCTCTCTTCAGTCTGGGGTCCGCCTCCTTCTCAACTGCCTGGGCGATCTTGAGGATGCTAGAGTAGGTAGTCGCCTGGCTAATCGCCACCGCATGTCGCAGCTCCCTGTTGAGACCCTTCTTAAATCTCCATGCTCTGTCCTCGGGCTCTCTAACCAAGCTCTCAGCAAACCTGCTGAGTCTGGTGAACTCTGAAGTGTACTGCGCGACCGTCATCATCCTCTGCTGCAGCGCCTCGAACTGCATCCTCAACTCATCACGCTCCACCTCTGGGAAGAATTTCTCCTTGAACAGTTTTTTGAAAACTGTCCAAGACACTCGGGGCTCCGCCAACTGGGGGTCCTCCCGATACCAAGCTCTGGCCAAGTCGAAGAGTCGCATGCTAGCCACTGACACCTTCTGGTCCTCTGGAATGTTCGCCATGGTCAAAGTCCTCTCTGCATTCTCCAGCCATTCATCTGCATAGATGATCCCCTCGTCGCCCCAGAAGTCCATCGGGCTAAGGTGCTGGTACTCCTTCGCTGTCCCGGGTCTCGGTCCTCGCGGTACTGGAGGTGCTACTGGTGCTGGTGTTGGTGCTGGTGCTGCCGGCTCCCTGGTCCTCAGCGCGTCGATGACAGTCGCTCTGAACTGTGTGGCCTGCTGGTTCTGGGTCTCGTGAAACTGAACAGCCTGGTGGTTCTGGGCCTCCATGAATTGCTGAAACATCGCCATCACCTGGTTACCGTCAAACATCATCGTCGGCGGCAGTGCTGGAAAGATAGGAGGCGCTGTCGGAAGCGGATCTGCCTGAACGTCTGGTGCGGCCTGCTCCGGTACGGCCTGCTCCGAACCACCTGCAACTCCAGAAGTGCCTGCAACTCCAGACTGGTCTGCGGTCTTCCTCGTAGTGACCATCCTGAATAAAAAGAAAACTTGTTGAATGACAAACCCTAAAACCTAACAAACAATGTTTTTATAATAATAAAGCACCTGATAATCCTGATAATACCTGATATACCCTTATTTCCCGGTTTTCCTATGCTGTGATCAAGTTTCCCTAGTGTAATCAAGTTCCCCAATAGTACGCTAAGTCCTAGGTACCATTAGGATGGACCTGCATGGGCCACCACTAAAAACATGTCACGACCCGCTCCCGAATAACCGGATACGAGTCGGACACGCCCAGCCTTTGTTATTAGAATAACAAAGTAAGCTGTACCATTCTAGGGAAACTAACCAGATAATATGAACATGAAATAAAATCACAGCATCTATATAAGTGTGTCCCCAACCAGAGTAAGTACAATATCTGAATTATTACAATTCAACTAAATAAAAGAGTCTGCTAGTCTCAATACATGGAAAGATAAATGGAAAACTAAATGAAACTCTAGGCTTCTGCAGCCTCTAGGTCAGAAGCAGCTCCAGCTGGCTCAGTAGGGAAGGTAGTATCCTGTCCATAGTATGTGTCACACAAAGCCTCCATCTCACCTATCATAACATATCCAGTCAGGAGCGGAGCAAGTACAATTCTAGGTAATGAACAAGACATCATGAAATGAAGTACAAGGGAACATGGAAAGTACAGAAAAATACAGGTGAATAAGTACATGAAGAACAGGGTAACGTACATGAAGAACATGAATATAAGAACATGAAAGAACATGGTATGTAAGCACCTGAAAGAACATGATATCATGGAACCACAGGAAATAAATACAAGGTAATCTCCTGAACATGTGTGTACTGCATTTGAAATATAACTAAATATGTGACCGACTAGGGTAAGCACATGAAAGCATATGAATGGTGACTTAGGACCCGCGTGCACGATGCGGGGTCTAAGCTAAAACACACCTGAGTTGATACTTGGGATTGGTCACATAAATAGTATATTTCCCCACCCCAGATACAAGTAATAAGAACAAGAGTACATGAGCACCAGAAAGAACATGACGTGTTGCAATTGTGTCACTCAAGGAAGTACAGGAAAGATAATGTAAAGTACAAAACCGTAGAGTGTACTTGCCTGTCTCCGGGTGATCAAATGTAGGCAATACAGCTGGATATCCTCCTGTTTGATTTACAGTTGATAAGTTGACAATAATGATAGGTATTTCTACTACAACAAAACTTGGTTAAACACTAACTTATCTATACATAAACTATCACTTACTATTTCTACAAAAATTATCCTAAACTTATGAGAGTATCTAACATTAATTTCCTTATAATATATTATTACAAAAACATAGGTGTTATAATTCTTAGAATGGCCAACACCCAATGTCCCATGGTCCCTTAATTATGGTGATAAGAACTACATAACTATAATTATATGTAAACCAAGAGAATAGCTCAAATTGGAAATAGGACTAGTCACAGGTTATCTGATACCAAATAGTGAACTCAAGGGCCAATAACATTCATAAGTGGACTGGTGTATCAATGAAAGGAAGGGTCAATAATCATAGTGAAACAGTAAATGGTAAAGGCTGATTAAAACAAAGGAAAAGAACATGACTGAGGGAACTGGATATGTATAAATGTCCATCTATTTCTTTTGACTGAAATATGGGTGTTAGGGACAGGACAGATTATGGAATCAGGATAGATTATTCAAATGGACAAATACTCAAAATTTGGAGGTCTGAAACATCACAGACCTCACTGTGGCAATCCATTTGGTTTCATCTCCTAAAAATTCAGGGATTAACCCAAGCTGTCCTAGTAGAGACCTAAATTGAAGGATCCTAAAAATGGGACTGATACGCCAATGTATAGATGATGTGAAAGACTCAAAACTTCCCCAGGTTTTAAAGGAAATGAGCCTACACTACATCTTATAATCCCTCTGAAAACAGGCTTTAATCAGTCCAATGTAATTCAGTATCAGTTTTCTTGTATATCCCAAATCAGTACACATCAAAACAGTCCACCAGGATATCCATGTTAGTCTACCATTTCTCTGCAGGTTTATTGGGACCATCTAATCCTAGGCAAAATCCGATATCAGATTTACATACAAAAATCCTAATTGCCAAAACTTATTAATCCACAAAAAAAAAATCCTAACAGGAAGAATCAAGCTGCAGAAAACATGACTACAAAAGGAAAGTCCCAACTGCTTGCCAGATTTGCAAGATCCCAGTAGTATTCCCAGGTAAACTGGTACTTACACAGTGATCCAAAAATATGGCATTAACTTCTACCATCCTGATTTCAAATATTAATCTGGAATAGGATTAACATAAACCTGTCTAATATAGGACAGTACCCAAATATGTCTTCAGTTCACATGTGAAAACAATGTGTCATTCCTCAATCATTTTGCAGGACAACCATTCAGTCAAATTTATACATAAGAACATACCCATAGCAGTTAAGCAAGGAGTACCCACCTATTGGTGCACAGGACATCATCCTACCCTGATACAACCCAGACCTTACACATATGATGGCTGAGAACTGATCGTGCACATCCAATGATATGCCTTAAGGTTGAAACATGACTTTAGTCACTGACATAGAACAGACTACAGTAAGGGATGTTATCACCAATCCTTGAAGTTCAAACTAGGTTGAACCATGAGATGTTATGGAATCTACATTCAGTTATCCATGGTATAAAATCCTATCATTGCCTTATGAAATTCGAATCACCCATTAATTCCTATACTCAAGCTATCAAATCTTCATCTAATGGAATGATGAACAATAAAGAACAGTCTAAATGTCAGATTACTAATCGACATCACTCTCTTCCTAATTTCCTTCTACCAGATCACAATTCCTAATCCACTGATGTGCCTGGTATGTTGACTCTGTTATGCAATTTCATGGAGTCAAACTAAGACTTGATATGGGTGTAAACAACATGGTTAAAAACATCTGACAGTTATTCTAACCTCTCCAGATTAGTTAGCCCTCGATAACATTATTACAAGGAGACTACCTGGTAATATGTAATGTTAGACAGTACTAAACAAATCTGGAAATGTCTATTGATTCAAAAGTTCAATAAAACTATTTCGTATTAAAGGATCCTGCCTACACAAATTACTGGAGATCTATAGATCTGAACTTCTACTCATAATAATAGTACTAAACTTGATTTGTAATCATTCCTCATTAATGCAAAGACAAAGTTACTTAATAGATTAGTCTATACCTGATCGAGATGGGTCAAGAACACTTGGCTGATGTTCCAACAAATCCAGATGATCGATCTCGAAAACTCTAATTGAAACAACAAGAGGAACGATATCATAACTCAATCTTACACTTCGAGTAACCCAAAAATCAACAACACATGGACTGAATACTCACTGTGGTGTTCAACTAGAGATTTCCAAGCATTCCAGTGACATAAAAGTTCAAGGAGCTTTGATTTAAAAAGAAATAAATCTGACACAAACATTTGTTCGATCAATCACCAATCAAAGAAAACAGAGTTGTTTCTATGCTAGTTGTTCTTACCTCTTAACCCACGAAGATCTTGCCGAAAGAAATCAGGACACGGAATGAATAGATCAGGACACGAGAAAATTCTGAAATGAATTGAAATGTTCGAATCAATAGGATTTGTCTACTGAATTAGAAAGAGCAAGGAAAAAAAAATGGAAGATCAATACCAGCACTTGGACTGCTGAGGCTCCTTCAATGCCATGGCCGCTCTTCTAGGTTGGATTGGGGAAGAAGAAAGGGGGACCTCTCTAAAGCTTCTTGTGGTATGAAGAAAGAGAAGGGACTGTGGCTCCTTAAATAGGCCGTTGCAGAGAGGATGGAGGGAAAAATAGGAGAATTCGTGGCCACCTGGCTCAGGTGTCAGAGGTTGTTAGAGGAGAGAGAGAGCACATGGCCGCTCTCCTGGCCGTTGAGATTTGAATTTGTGAAGAGCCTCACTGTGGAATTAGAGAGAACAAAGTCCTTCTCCTCAGGACTAAGAAGGAAGGGCTGTGGCTAACAAGGGCTGGGCTTATGGGCTTCAAGGGTTGGGCCTAACTGAAATAGATTTAAAAGATTTAAACCAACATTATTTAGTGATGACTAAAATCATTACCTAATTTGAACTTTTAATAAAAAAATTTCCAATTCATTTAATTAGCATAAAAATATTCAAAATAATAAAAAAAATAATAATTTTAATATTTGGAAAAGTGGAGTTACAAATCTCTTCCCCTTGAAAAATTTCGTCCTCGAAATTGGAATGTAGACACAGACATCAAGAGTAGTGAATCCAAAGAGTTGTTTATTGAATTCAAAAAAAATATAAAATACAAGCACTCAAGTGAACAAACTAGGATATCGCTCACGCATCTCATCCTCACGCTCCCATGTGGACTCTTCCGGAGAGTGGTGTCTCCACATGACGGGGACAAGAGGAATGGCCTGTTTTCTTAGTCGCTTCTCTCTTCGGTCCAAGATCTCTACTAGTCAAAGTCAACTATAGGGTCAAAATCAATTCTACTAAAAATCACCAAAAATCAATAAAAATTATATTAATTATAATAAATCCAAATAATAAATAATAATTCCAAATAATTCACAAAATTTCAAAAATGACCAAAATACTCCCAAGCTAGAAAAGTGGTAGTGACAAATCTACCCTCCTTAAAATAATTTTGTCCTCGAAATTAAAGGCAAAACTAAACTGCTGAGAAGGATAGAAAAGTATACCTCAAGGTCCAAAAAGATAGGGGTACCGCTCGCGCATCTCATCTTCCCGCTCCCAAGTCGACTCTCCTGGAGAATGATGCCTCCATGCGACGCGTACCAAAGGTATCACCTGGTTCCTCAGAACCTTCTTCCGTTGATCCAGAATCTCCACTGGCTGCTCTGGATAGCTGAGAGAAGGCCCAACCTCAATCTCTGAATGATCGAGCACATGGCTAGGGTCAGCCATGTACCGTCTCAACTGTGATACATGGAATACGTTGTGGACCCCCACAAGTGCAGGCGGCAAGTCTAGCCTGTATGACACGTCACCGACTCTTTCGCTGATAACGAAAGGGCCGATGAAGCACGGGCTAAGCTTCCCGCCTCCACCAAAATGTATCATACCACGAGTTGGAGATATCCTCAAGAAAACCTGGTCTCCGACCTAATCACAAGCAAGGTCTCAATTAATTATAATAAACAAACATGATTATTAAAACACAACAATCAAACCTAAACTAATCCTACTCTAATCTGTACCTCAAACTCCAAGGGCCTCCGGTGGCTATCGGCCCGGTGCCGATGTCTGTCCTGCGCCACGCGAAGTCTGTCCCTGATGAGCTTCACATTCTTGGCTGCATCAACAACCATCTCTGGCCCCAGTAAAGCTCGCTCACCAACATCATCCCAGGATAAGGGTGTACGGCACCTACGCCCGTACAAAGCCTCGAAAGGTGACATCTCAATGCTGGCCTAGAAACTGTTGTTGTAAGCAAACTCCACCAAATGAAGATAATCCTCCCAGGAGCCTCCAAAGTCCAAGACGTACGTCCGCAGCATATCCTCAAGAGTCTGAATAGTCCTCTCCGACTGTCCGTCCGTCTGGGGGTGGTATGCGATACTAAACTTGAGCTGGGTGCCCAAGCTAGTCTGCAGACTCCTCTAGAAATGGGAAGTAAAGCGACAATCCGATCTGAGACGATGCTGACCGGAACTCCGTGAATCCTGACTATCTGCCGCATATACATCTCCGTAAGCCTCTCTGTAGACGTACCCACCTTGAATGGCAAGAAGTGGGCCGATTTGGTCAACCTTTCAACGATGACCCAAATCACGTCTTTTTCTCCTGGTGTACGCGGTAATCCTGATATGAAGTCCATAGTGATATGCTCCCATTTCCACTCGGGAATGGACAGCGGCTGCAATAATCCACCGGGCCTCTGCCTCTCCGCCTTGACCTGCTGACAGATCAAGCACCTAGCTACGAAGCGAGCCACCTCCCGCTTCATCCCGGACCACCAAACATGCTCTCTCAGATCTCGATACATCTTGTTGGCATCCGGGTGTATGAAGTACTGAGATCTGTGGGCCTCCTGCATAACCTACTCCCTGAGCTCTCTGCTGGGCACACATAATCTAGAACCGTGCCTCAAGGCACCATCATCTGCAAGATAAAACTCGCCCTCCAGCAATCCTGCTCGAACCTGCTCTCGGAGACACCGCAGAGCAACGTCCTCAAACTGTGCCGACTTGATCCTCTCTACCAAGTTCGACTGAATCTGCATCCCCGATAACTGCATCTGTACCCCGGGCATGATCACCTCAATCCCAAGGCTCTCAAAGTCTGCAAGCAAATATCGATCCTTGGTTAAACACATGGCTGTCGGATACCTACTCAAGGCATCGCAACCACGTTGGCCTTTCCTGGGTGGTACTGAAGTAGGATGTCAAAGTCCTTCATCAACACTAGCCATCTGTGCTGCCTCATGTTCAACTCCTTCTGAGTGAACACATACTTTAAGCTCTTATAGTCTATAAAGATCTCCACCCTCTCCCCATACAGATAATGCTTCCACAGCTTCAAAGCAAAAATCACCGCCGCCAGCTCCAGGTCGTGGGTAGGGTAGTTCTTCTCATGGAGACGTAATTGCCTGGAAGCATAGGCAATCACCTTCCCATGCTGCTGCAAGACGCAACCCAGTCCCTTCCCTGAAGCGTCACTATAAATAGTAAAACCACCTGATCCTGAAGGCAATGTCAGAATCGGAGCTGTCGTAAGCCGCTTCTTCAACTCATCAAAAGCTGCCTGACACTCCTCTGACCAAACATACTCAGCATCCTTCCGGGTCAACCGTGTCAACGGCTCTGCAACCCGGGAGAAATCCTGCACAAATCTCCGATAATATCCTGCCAGCCCCAGGAAACTCCTGATATCTGTAACTGAAGTCGGCGCTGCCCATGCCTCGACTGCTACAATCTTCTTGGGGTCAACTGAGATACCATCTCCAGTCACAATGTGCCCCAAGAAGTCCACCCGGTCCAAGAAAAACTCACACTTGGAGAGTTTCCCATAAAGCTGCTCCCTCCTGAGAATCTCTAGCACTATCCGCAGATGCTCCTCGTGCTCCTCCTCAGTCTTGGAATATATCAAGATATCGTCTATGAACACCACCATAAACTGATCCAGATACTGATGGAATACCTTGTTCATAAGGTTTATAAATACTGCTGGTGCATTGGTTAGCCCAAACGGCATAACCAAAAACTCAAACTGCCCGTACCGCGTCCTGAAAGCGGTCTTGGGAATATTATCCCCCTTAACCTTCACCTGGTGATATCCCGACCTCAGATCAATCTTGAAAAATACCCGAGCTCCGCTCAACTGGTCAAATAGATGTCGATCCGCGGCAGTGGGTATTTGTTCTTGACCGTGAGGTTGTTGAGTGCCCTATAGTCAATACACATCCGTACTGACCCGTCCTTCTTCAGCACAAACAACACTGGTGTACCCAATGGCGACGAACTCGAGCGGATGAAGCCCTTGTCCTGCAGCTCATCCACTTGCTTCTTCAGCTCCACCAGCTCGCTGTTGTTCACCCGATAGACATGCTGAGAGATGGGTTCCGCTCCTGGAACCAAGTCTATCGAGAATTCTATGTCTCTGTCTGGTGGCAATCCCGGCAACTCCTCTGGGAAAACATCCATATACTCTGCTATCAAGGGGTGTGGAATCACCTGCTCCTCGACCGAGACTCCGCAGAAAACTCCGCTACTCAGCTCCGCCTGACGTCTGGAGTACTCGAACTCTGGCTCCCCCGGTGCTCTGAAAAGAACTCTACCCCCTCTGCAATCAATACTGGCGTGGTGCCTGCTCAACCAATCCATGCCGAGTACTATATCGTAGTTTGGCAATGGCATCACGAGCAGGCTCACCTCCAACTCACGGCCTCCCAAAATAACTCTCCGACCCTTACAAACATCACGTACGAGGATAATTCCACCCCCGGTCGTGATCTTGTAAGTCCTAGGCAACGATTCAGCTATGATACCGTGTCTAATCGCAAAAGATACATATATGAAGCTATGCGAAGCACCGAAATCGAATAATACAAAAACTGGACTGGAGTCGAGGAGAATCGAACCTGCAATCAGCTCTCCGATCACCTCTGCATCCTCAGCGTCCATGGCAAAAGCTCGCCCCGGCTGGCCTCCCCTGGCCTGCTGCTGGTGCTGAATAAATCTCTGCTGCTGGGTCGGCAGGGCTGGTCCCTTCTGCTGGCCTGCTGCTGCTCTGGCTCCTCCTTCTTAAGCTGCTCGTCCCGTGGTCAAGGTACACTCCCTCATCTGGTGATCTCCTAAGCCACATACCAGGCACTTGCCCAGCCTCTTCCTACACTCGTTCCACCCGTGCCCTGGCTTCTTGCAATAAGCACAGGTGGTAGCCTGCTACTTCGGTGCCTGCTGCTGCACCCTCTGCAGCTGATGCTGCACTGGCTGGTGCCTCGGCTGCTGAGACTGCTACGGCTGGAACCTCTACTACTGGTGGTACTGCTGCTGAAAGTGCGACCTCTTGGCCGGTCCTCCGCTACTGCTGCCTCCCTGGGAGTCTCGTCCCCTCTTGAGCCTAAGCTCAAGATCATTCTCTGCAGCTAGTACGTCCACCAGGATCTCCTCATCTATAGCACTGCGGGCGTTCTTGGTGTAGGACTTGACCTCCTTTACCAAGCCCTTCCGGAACCTCCGGGCCTTCGTCGTCTCGGACAAGTCCTCCATAAATCTGTTCAGGCGGCAGAACTCTCCTGCGTACTCCTCCACGGACTGGCTCCCCTGGACTAGGGCCTCGAACTGGGTCTCGAGGGCTCCCAGTGCTGCGTCTAGAAAGAACTTCTCCTTGAACAGCTTCTTGAATGCTGCCCAAGTCTGTCCTGCTGTGCCGACCCTCGGGTCGGTCTGGTACCAGGTACGGGCTAGATCCTGTATCATGCTGGCTGCTGCCTCTATCTGGAGCCTCGTCGAAATCTCAGCCAGCCTGAAGATCTCCTCCATATGCTCGATCCACTCATCGGCATACAGGATCCCCTCTGTCCCTCGGAAGTCTCTCGGGTGCATCTTCTGGAAGTCCTGGATGCCCTTCTCCCGTGGCTGGTGCGGCTGCGGGGCTGCCGCTGGCTGAGCTACGACCCTCTCTACTGTTGTCACTGCCAGCTCAATGCTCCGAGTGAGCTCTGCCGTGTGCCTCTGCTGCTGGGTCTGCTGACCCTCCATGTACTGCCGAAAGAAGGCTAGTAGCTGCACTGCATCCACTATCCCTGGAGGTGGCTGCTGGTAAGGATCCTCTGGGAGAACTGGGTCCTGCCTCCCTGTCGATGGAAGCATACCCCCTGCTGCTGCTGCCGGGGTCTCAATACGAGCAGAGGTGGCAGGAGCTGCAGTCCCCTGGCCCCGCTGTACTGGTTGGAAGGTAGCAGTCCCTTCCATAGCATCCTCATGAATGGTACACTACGATCGAGTCTCTACCATCATGAAGATAGACAAACAAGAGTATCAATTTCTGAGAAAGAAGCGATATAACAAAGACGGACAATTAAAATTCAAAAGGATCAGCTGAAAATAAGGATTTAGATGGCAATAAAAGAATTTTTCCTAATGTGATCGAGTACCTTAAAAATTATTGTCCTATATCCTACTGCAGGCTGTAGTGATACTCTGATTCGAATACCACTACACTTCTAATCTAGACCTGCATGGGCCACCACTAAAAACGTGTCACGACCCGCACCCTAGAGTAAGGGCACGAGACGTGGGTACGTCCAGCCTACGCCGCAGTATCGGCGGTAGAACGCTGTCCTAGGTCACAATATCTAACAATATAAATCTTGAACAGTTTATACTCCCCGAATGGGGGTGTCATAGCAGAAAGTAACTCAATCACAACTAAGGCAGATGAAAAGATAACAGATAGATAGATAAAAGAAACTGCAGAAATGAAAGGAACATCCCAAGTATAACAGAAAGTCTAAGTGTCTAAGATAATACAAATCCCAGATCCCAAGTATCAATAAGTACAATCATCCATGAAATACTGAAATAAAAGCATCCTAGTCTAAGGGTGTATCATCCACAGCTAGTGGGACCTGCTGCTGGTCCAGGTCCAGGCACTCATCTAAGGTAGCACCGTAATAGGTATCCACACCAGCCTCCTCCTCGTCCTCTGTAATATTTCAACAGGTCCAGTCAGGACAGGAACGAGCACAATACATCTCAACAGTTCATAGCAGGTTAGAAAATATAGACATGCAGTAGAGTAAGATACAGAAAACTGAAAGAAGCATGAAATGTAAACAGAGAAAACTGTAATGGAAATAGATATACTGTAATAGAGAGCTAACTGTGGCTAGTGAGTCAGAGTACAATATAAACATGTGAATGGCATAGGAGATTCTGGGAACTATACTATGGAGTGATTCTGGGAACTACACTACTTGGATATTATTCACATGTTTACTTCTACTCCCCCTTACCCCCAATCAATACGCAAGGATCCAGCCAGGTTATGTTATGATTCCATGCAAAGGCCCACAAGGGGTGATACATGGATAGCCCATAAATAGGTGATTCTGGGAATACCCATAAATGGGATGATTCTGGGAATACCCATAAATGGGATGATTCTGGGAAGACTCTGTGATCATGAGAGTACATGTCACAAGTGATCGAAGAATCGTGAAGCATAGTGATACACCATGTAAGTGAAACGCACAGAACATGTAGTATACGATGCTTCCTGAGGGGATAGCATCTCAAGAATGGATCCATATAGTACTAATCTGTGTTACCAACGTGACAGTATCAAGTAAAGTAATCTAAAGTAGGAAAATAATTCTAAGCAGGATATGAAATGATCAGAGAATGTACTCGCCTAGTATCAGAGTGTCCAACTGAAAAGTACTGTCCGAGGAGTGGTGTCTGGCTCCTATTCAGAACAGTACAAGTCACAACAAGTCCAGAATGGTAAAATGAAGCACTACTATGCATTCTACATGAATCTAGGTCAATCTAGGCCAAAGTCAACTCTTGGTCAACTCTGGTCAACCCTAGAAGTCAAACTAGGTCAACTATGGTCAAACTAGGTCAAACAAGTCTACACTAGGTCAAACTAGTCTAGCAAGTCTATTCTAGGTCTAGTAAAGCTATACAAGCCCAATCTAGGCCTGTTAGTCAAACAGGCATACACAGGCCATAGGCTATTCTACAAAGGCCAAACCAAACACATACACCATGCCAAACTATATCTAAACAATACTCTATTAATATGTTACATAACCTAATACATAACACATGTATTTATGTATATTACATATATGTAGTAAATACCCACATTATATTATATATAACATTATATATATACATACGTTACCTTTTAGCTAGTATTCACATAGAAGAATAGGATATACATATAGGGTGGTAGAAAATATTGAGAGTGTGAAGAGTGAAAGAGGGAAAGTGTGCATGTGACTTGAGAGTACATGGGTGTGTGTGTGGAGAGTGTCACATGAGAGTGTGTGTAGGCTAGAGTGTTAGGGTGAGACAAGAGTGAAACATATGAACAAACTCAGTTTTAATGAAAACAGGGGTTTGATCTATGAACCCAGGTTTCTAACACCCAACCAATCTCAGATTTAAGGTTCAAAAAAAAATAGTGAATAGGCTCAGTTATATAGGGACTGTTAAGAGAAAACAGTCCACCACATGTCAATCCCCATTCATACAGAAATCAGATTTTAAAGTACAAAGCAGTCCCTAAATCTCAGGTCATGCTACACTCAGGTTTCTAAAGGGTAAGTGACAGTTCAAATGGCTCATGATAACACACAAATACTTAGAACAGTCCCTAAATCAAATTTCCAGATTTTTGAACCAACACACATCCAAATCAACCCCAATTCGACATACTACTAGAAAACACATAGGTGAACAAGTTAGGGGTTTAATATCATGCAAACATCAGTGTTTAATGGGTTAAAATGATTACCAAAGTTCATTTATTCAAATCTGGGAAAAACAGTGAATAAGGACTGATATTCAATTTCAGTAAATTGGGATATTTGAGGATTGAAAATCAAAATTGAGCTAAAATGCCACACCCATGGTTGGTAACATTTAAACACATAGGACACGTGCTGTGTGACGTGTTTGTGTCCACAAAAGTGGACACAAACGTGTCCATTCAAAACAAAATCCAAAATAGGAAAAATAAAGACACAGAGACTGTATAGTCTCGTGCGGGTGTGCACGCGTGTCGTGCACCCGACACAGACCATCCCAGGCCTCGTGCTTGTGTCCCCACCTAGTCTAGGTCTAGGTGCTCGTGTCTAAGTGTCTGTATTGTGTCCTCGCGTGTCGTGTCCTAAGTTATAGGGCCGTATCAGTGGCTATATGCACACTGTGCGCAGAACAGTGCACGACCAATGCACGATTGATTTCTCCCCAACCAGTGCACGAGACCCAATGAAAATTGGGGAGCATGGTGACAGTGGGTGCCCCAATGATCCCACAAAATTTTGTGTCATACAAGTTTGTGTCGTGTCCTGCAGGAAGCCCGAGTGGCAGGGGAGCACTGTAGCTGCGCGCGCGCGTGTCCGAATATATGTGCACGAGTGTCCAAACGACACGACACAAGCACGAATCAACTCAGTCAATTAAAATCGTATAAGCGACATCAAAACACAATTTTCCATTCAAAAATATTTCGAAAATAACACAATCGATTCCACAGTGGCATTCCCACAAACACGTTGAATAGTACACTGATACGTGTCCTGTTTGGACACGAAAGGACACGAAAACTTAGGGTTTCCTATTCCTACTGTTAGGTTAGGTCTAGGACTCCCTAATGATTCAAAAATCTCAGGATTCTATGGTGGAAATAGGAAGTTACCTCAATGTATCAAAACCCTCAAAAAGCTCTAATGAGTGATGTTCTTCTTGATGGTGAAACTCCTCCAAAGCTCTCCAAATCTGAGAATATTAATTACCAACAGAAAGTAGGTAGAATTTAGAACCCAATGCAATTTATTTAGATTAAAAAGGAGATAAAATGGATTTACTAGGATTTATGGAAGATGGAGAAATATCTCTTCTAAAACTTGGCAAGAAAACCTAATGGAGGCTAGCCCTAACTTTGGGGGGCATTAAATAGGATAGGAAAGAGTCAATAGTGGATGCCATGGGCTGATTAGGGTTAGGGTTGGTTCATGGTGTGGGCCTATGGGCTATTAAGCCTAAGTCATTTGTCATGACTTATGAAGTCATAAGCCATATTAGTCAAATCAACTCCAAATCCCTCCAAACAAGTTCCAATGACTTAACCCTCACTAAAATAGGTCAAAACAAGTTTACTTAACCTAACCAAGTGGTCTTAACCTAGGTTAGTCACTAGGTTAGTCTTCTAGTCAACACTAGTCAAAGTCAACTATAGGGTCAAAATCAATTCTACTAAAAATCACCAAAAATCACTAAAAATCATATTAATTATAATAAATCCAAATAATAAATAATAATTCCAAATAATTCAAAAAATTTCAAAAATGACCAAAATACTCCCAAGCTAGAAAAGTGGTAGTGACATTTGGGTTCATTAGTTGAGACTTATTTTTATTTCTGTGTTTCCAAATACTCAACGTGAGTTGTGTTTTCATCATATTGGTTTCTATATAATCTCTTATGGCTAGAGGTGTGTGGTGTTTAGAAGGGATTAGTTGACAGAAACTTTGTACTGTCCTTTCGTAGATGTCTCTGATGGTATGGTAGTAGTAGTCTGAATAAGCAAGTCAGCTTATATATAGTCTTAAACTGGGACAATGTGTAGGAACATGTGACCTAATTTTTGCTAGCTAGGGTTACTATGAAATCTTCTAATAATGCTTGGAAGTTATCATTCCTTGAATAGGTGTTGTAAGCATGTTGAACATTGTTATGTGACTTTGATGAACTGTATAGTTTTGCTTAACACTAAGGCTAACATATTCCAGGTTCTTAGAGTAGCATTATTCCTTTTATGCAATCTTTCACTTGAATATGCTATCTATATTATTTTAGTATAATATTTTAACACCAACTTTGTAAGAACTTCCTCTTCATTTAGTTAGACATGAGGATAGATTGGTAATATATCTATTTAGCCATAGTTGGTGGAGGTTATGGTTGGTATATTTAATCATATTATAGATAGTTGTGAGTAGAGAATAGATAGCTAGTGATAATTGTTTAGAACTTAACCAACTTGTACCTAAAATAGGTGGACTTACAGATCTAGTTCCTACTCCCGATCACCCTGAATAAGGTAAGTACATTCTATGGTTTATGTTCATTTACATTCATATCCTGTACTTTTCTTGTGACATATTGTGACACAGTATATCATGTACTCTTGTACTTTCATATTCTTGTACTTACTTGTGGTCGGGGAGGAGAAATACACTAGCTTTGTGACCAAACCCAAGGATCAGAAATTCAGGTTGATAGCTTAGGCCTTGCACCATGCACGCAGGTCCTAAGCCGTACCCATTTCATGTGCTTATTCCTGTACTTACCCCAACCGATTACATATGCTAGCTGTATTTCAAATATTGTGCACATGTCATATCTTGTACTTCAGGTTCAGTATTTACTACTTGTACTTTATTTCCTATACTTCCTGTACTTTCATGTTCTTTTCATGTACTTTATATTTCATGTTATCTTGTACTCATTTACATATCATGATATTCTTGTTCATTACCTAGAATTGTACTTTACTCCGCTCCTGACTAGATATGTTGCAGGTGTACTTGAGAATATCATTCTACCTTATGGGCCAGAGTCCGGGATCTTAGCTGAGCAAGATGGAGGCATGACTTAGCTAGAGGTTACAGGTTTAGGTTCGTTTAGCTTTACTTCTAGATGTTGTATATTGAGCGTTTATAGTTGTATTTCATTCCTGTCACCGGATTTGTCTATGGTACTTTTATATATAAATTGTATTATGACTTGTGGATTATGGTGATCATTCTGGGACGGTTAGATGTTGTGATGTTTAATTTCATATTATTCTTGGAGTTTTTCTTAGATGTTTATATCTTACTGTGTTGAGTCTTCCAACGTAGGCTGGGCGTGTCCGACTCGTATCCGAATATTCGGGAGCGGATCGTGACACGATCTTAGCAGGTTCTGTGCCATAATTGTATGTTAACTCCAAAATCTCTCGTAAGATGTTAAAGAAATTATTGCCTGGATCGACGTCTTTGTAGTTCGAAGATTTGATACACAAACAACTATTTTTTGTGGAACCAAGATCCAAGAAGCTGTCTCTGATCAGAGCATTTTTTGACTTGAACCTAAACCCATTCACATAGTAGCTTGGCCATATTTTGACGGCAGTAATTAGGCCCTTGGCTAGAATTCTAATAGATTCAGTCTCGGGTGTTAGTAGACGATCGACCTAAATACCAAAGAAGCGATAGTAAGTTATTTATTGTGCATGTGCATACAAAAAAAGTAATTACCGAGCTCCTTACACATGCGCTCAACCAAGAAGGAAAATGACATCTCAATTTTTGTTCTACTTCTTCGTCTGTTATATAGGGTCTAACCGACCTCAACTCATCATTATATGTGCTGAAAAACAACGAAGCAACCGCCAATTAGTAGCATAATATTAGCTTATACTATTACATTGAGATGACGTGGGAGTATTAATTACTTACCCCTCTAGCTTCTCCGCTTCATCCTCGTTGCAATTGAGTAATATATACAACTAAGCAGCCCTTGGTTCGTCGTCATTCAAATATCTCTTCTTTATTTTCCCTGAAGGCTTTTCGAACGCATTGAATACTTTCAATATTTCATTATTAGATTCTCGATATCTGTCGTCGTTTCTCGGAGCTCTCGTTCTATTAGTAGCAATACGAGGTTTGAAATACATGGAGAAAAAGTTTGTAATCTCCTCGAGAACATAAGCTTCACAAATAGAACCCTCAACCCGTGCCTTATTTTTTACCTTTCTTTTTAGGTGATTCAGATGCTGCTCGAACGGGTACATCTACCGATAACCAATAGGCCCACCAACATGTGCCTCGTAGGAAAGATAAATTGAAAAATGCTCCATGGAGTCGAAGAATCCAGAAGGAAATACCTTCTCGAGCTTGCACAATGTTACCGCAATGTCCTTCTCTTGATTTTCTAGACGATCGACGAACAACTTAGTAGAACAAAGATCTCTGAAGAATATGTTGAGCTATGTCAATGGATCCCAAATGACATACGGTAAGAATTCTCGAAATACAATCGAAATTAACCGAATACATGACAATCATAGCTTTTCATACCCGTCAGTTTGTTTTCGTTGAGGTCGATACATCTTCTCAAGTTCAACACGTACCCGTCTGGAATAGGCCCTAATTCTACCTACAAAGTCTTCCATTATCCTCCTCTAATGAGAAAATTCTCTTAGGTTGCTTTAACTTTCCATTTCCCTCCTCTATCAAATGCATCACAGGACATCTACATATTTTTCTTCCAAGTCCAACCTAGACTTTGGTTGCCTTTCGTTTTCTTCTTTACGTCCATTACAATATTAATTATGTTGTCAAACACATTCTTCTCGATATGCATGACATTAAGGTTATGTCTGATCAGATTGGTGCTCCAATATTGCAGATCCTAAAATATACTCCTCTTTGTCCAGTTATGAGTGCGAAAAAATCCGTCACACTTGTAGCCCTTACCAGGCTCTTCGATAGCACATGGTAAATCTTTTACCTCTTCCCATATCGTGTATCTGGGCCACCTTGGCGGTGGATTAGCCTTCTCTACAACGCCGACACGAAAAGCATTCATGTTCCTCCATTACGGATGATCCTTCGGCAGAAATTGTCGATGACAATTGAAGAAGCACGATTTGCCTCTATGTTTTAACGGAAAGCCTTAGTACATTTCATGCAATACAGACATGAAAGATGGCCATGAGTGCTCCATTCCGATAACATTCCATAGGCCGAAAAGTCGTTGATGGTCCACATAAGTGTTGCCCTCATTTGAAATTCTGCTTTCTAGAAACATCGTACGTGTTGCAACATACTTCCTACAGTTGATTCAACTCATCTATCAACGGCTGTAAATATGTAGGAACGAAATGTAAAGCGCTATACTCTAGAGGGGGTGAATAGAGTAGGCAGCAAAATTAGCTATTAAAATTGCTAGCAGCAAGATCGCAAAATATATATAACAGATATGTAAATAAAAAATAGAGAGAAGAGAGCAAATGCAAACACAAGAATGTATACTGGTTTTCCTCTTGTGAGGATTAGTCCAGTCAGAAGAACTCTAGCTTCCAGTTGAAATCTATTATGAAAAAATGCCGCAAGTTTTCATACGAAGTTCTTGCAACTTCTACAATGCGAGCTTTGATCCAAAGTACTCGACCAACTTCAATTGTGAAGTGTCTTTCTTCAATCAAGCCTCTGATTATAATCACTCAGAAACTTCTAGACCGTACCACACTGACAAATCGACTAGAGGATTGTAACTGGCTTGGAATTTGAAAATGAAAAGTTTAGAACACTTTGGAAGAACGTATTAGGCTTCGAGAGAAGAGAAAAGAGAGGTGTGTTGAAATGATGGAAATTCTTCTCTATTTATAGGTTTTCCAAAGACAGAATTCGGACAGAATTCTTTGAAAGTATCTCGGCAAATAGCCGTTGCATTTGTAACTGGGGGAAGACCAAGTTTAAAATCTAATGGGCCACCAACTGAACTCGGAGCAAATTCGGGCCGAATTCCCTTGGTGTTCTGTTAGAGTTTTTGCAAATTATTTTTTAGCTTTTTGAAAAGTCAAGCAGTTATGAGCTTTTGTAAAAGGATATTTTAAAATTTTTTTGGGGTAGCCTATTTGCCAGTATGATTCAATATACATCGTATTCCTAGACTCATTAAATAATAAAAATTACATGGAAAAAGGAAGTACAGACTCAATGAAAAAAATGGCTTCATGTAGCAGTAGCAGTTCTCAGCAATTGTCAAAGTAGCCCTTATATCGAGACATGGTTAGATCAATTATTAAAATTAGGTTTGACCATGACCAATGGGCCAATAATCTACTCCATTTTGATAATTGCTAAACCTTGACTGATGTAACATCTTGATCTTGATTTGAAAAAATATCAAAATTCTTCGTGTACTTGTATTTTACTGTCTCATCGTAAAAAACAATTCATGTATCCTGCAAAGATGTTAGATCCTTTTTCTCCCTCGTTGTCACTGAGAAAAATAATTGCACAGAGAAGCTTCCTCGCAATTCATGCTTAAGCGACGAACATTGAAGAAATACAGCAAAAGAATAACATATATTTCACAGGCACTTTAATGAATGAAGCATAAACAAAGATAATGCATAGAATAAAAAAGAGACACTGCAAATAGTAAACGCATACTAATATGAGTTTGAAATACATTAACTCAGAAAACAGTCACAGTGCTAATAAAAATAAAAGATAATGTACTATCTTGGAATGTCAGAGCATTTCCAAGCATACATAGACAAAATAAAGAGTCTAACTAGATAACATTTAGACAAAGTACAAAAGTATCTAGATCAAAAATCCTCAAAGTCATCATCGACATCATGACCAGCAGTGCCACCATGTCCGGAAGGACCAGCTCCAGAAGTGCCAGCTCCATGAGAAGGGTGTGGAGTAGCACCAGAACCACGGTACCAGTCATAAGCATTACCGGGCTCAAAGAAGTGACGGACCGCCTCATCTGTCATGTCCCGCACCCGGATAATCGCACACGAGTACTGTAACACCCCAGTCCCAAAATACATAAGACCAAGTACGTAGACATGCCAGCTGCATACATACGAAGCATACTCCAATATACGAAAACCTCGTATGTATACATAAGCTGTAAATTGTAGTAACCATGAAACTAATCTCATCCACAAATAAATATATATTAAAATCAACTTATAAATGTCATTTGTATAAAACGTTGGACGGAGACAAATCTACTGCCAACAAAAAGTGAGAAATACGTAGCAACAATGTAAGAGTGAAGCGAAAGACGATCCGAAAGCAAGCATCGCGAAGGTAGATTATAAACTATGTCCTTGGCTAGAGCAGCTGCAAAAATCACCAACACACTTGGAGAGATCACCAGGTCCTCAGAGGACTAGCAAGATACATAATATACAAGCCAAAATGTAGCAGTACAACATATACAGAGAAATAAGAAATAGTAAAGGAAAAGTCAATTGAGGCACACTGGACTAAGACACCAAAATCTAAAATACAAGGAACCTAAGACACTAGCATGCCATACTAGTCGTAGCTAACTGGTCAAATCTATAGACTGTAGTCAAGGCAAGCACTCTCAATCTATAGTATCTCAATCGTAGTCAAGGCAAACACTCACAACCGAGATTGTAGCCATTCCTAGTAAAATAATCCTATAGACCGTAGTCAAGGTAAGCACTCACAATCTATAGAATGTCAAAGTCAAGTCCTACTCAAGTCATGTCAAGTCATGTCAAGTCAAGTCAGGAAAATTAGTGGTGTAGGACTAGACTACTCTATCACGGAACATGAGTGAACACGAAAGCAAATTAACATATAATGAATGTATAAAAGAATCAAGAACGTGAATGTACGCTAAATATATGATAGAGTGAAACTGGAAATAAGATAAGCAACTAGACACAAAGTAAAGTGTCACGTCCTGCACCCGCTTTTCGGATGCAAGCACGTGAGCAAGCCAGCTACGTATCGAGCGGACTCCAGCCCATCTCAAATACGTAAACGCTGTCAAGGCTATGATATACTGCCAAATCATGGCAATACAATCTATATCTCAATCCACAATAAGATTATGAAGCATGAATGAACAATATAGGTCGTGGTCTGCAGCCTATTAGCATATATGTCCGATAAGACTCCAAAGAATATAACAAGAGTTTCTAAACTGAATCAATAAGCAGGATATCTCATGATAAGGAATGTAAAGCATGGAAGGATAACAATGTAATATTACTGACAAATACCTGAATCCTGTATCACAATCATCTACCATCCCGCTCTGCTAAATAACTCTATGCAATCGCTAAACCTGAAAAGATCATCAGGTCCTCAGGAGACATAGTAAGATACATAAAAATATGCCTATCTAGCAGTTTAATCATGCATAAACTATAAACAAGATATAAGCAAGGAACGAGACATACATATGGCAAGAAACTATGACCAAAACTGCTAACAAATGACTATCGACAAGTGGCTACTGACAGGTGACTATGAACTGGAATACAAGAACAACTACACGTAACTGAACTGCTGGATGAACAAGTAAACACGAGATTATTGGAATACCAAACCCTCGCCTTGAGTGGACTCGTAAGTTTGAACTAATTACTAACCCCCGTCCCGAGTGTGGACTCTCTGGTTAGTTCAAGGCAAGGCACCCTCGTCCCGAGTGTGGACTCTCTGATACAAATAACAACATCATCATCCCGAGTATGGACTCACGGATGTAAAAAGATCAAGACAAACACCCTCGTCCTGAGTGTGGACTCTCTAGTGCAACTGGTCAACCCTCGTCCCAAGTGTGGACTCTCTGGTTGAGAAAACGATAACAAGGATTTAGCAGGTCAACTACACGTACTCGTTCTATGACACGACACAAGCAAGGTACTGGAGAGACAAGGTACAACTCATGTCAAGACATGGGTAAGGACAACTCTAGCATGAACTATAAAGTGAACCAGCCTGGTGTACCTATACTATCTAATCACGAAGCTGATATACAAGCAAGACGATAATCTAGTAAAACATGGAACGCAGGAAACATATAAATAAACTCACATCAACTAGAGAATAAGATGATAACATATGAAAACAGGAAAAACTATAAGCATAAAAATAAATTGTAGAGGGAGGCAAGGTATCTTGTCTGGTGGTAGCACGAGGGACCATCAATATACCGTCAACTGGTAAGCCATAAAGTCCAAATCTCACAACTGTCTTCGAAAGATGAAATAAACATTGCCAACATTCTCAGAATAGTCAAATTAGCTAGGATTGCCTGTTCTTAAGTCTAATTCTGGACAAAAGGGCAAAAACGATCATTTCGGACCAAAATGATGTCCGTCGTTGGACCCGCTTTGTACTAAAAAGTGTGCCAGAGTCAATGGTCTCTAAAGTCATCAAACTATATGTCTAAAAATTTGTTTTGATGATACGAACCCAACCGTATGTGATTCCGGTAGGCCGTGCACAGAATCGCCCGTCGAATCGGATCGTGGGGCCTGCAAAACGGTGATCTGATCAACTATCTCAGAATCAGACCAAACTTGGCATACAGGACCAGAAAAATGATACGGTCCTATTGGCGTAAGTTTTGTCTCGATCTGACGAACGTGCACAAAGTAATTGGGAAATTTACAAAGAGGTCGATACGGTAAAATTTGACGGATATGCATCAAATTCGTCGTACACACGCAACCAATTTGAATTCCGTCAAAGCCCACACGTCCATGAAGCCGATACGCACCTTTCGATACTTTCGGTTTGCGACCATGTCACCCGAATTGTCGGGACGGACCCCGTACCGAGAGAATTTCTAAGTTTTATAAACTGTTTTCCATAGTTTTTCTTCATTTTCAAACTGTTTTCTGTCACTGCTTAAAGAACTAAAATTAAAACTAAAAGTAGGGTTTTAATCCTGGATATATAGTCTACAAATCTATTCTAATACATTTTGAAGAATCTTCTTGGTTTGGTAGTAAATTGCCTTCAAAGTTGGGTTGTATGACTGATTCCTGTCCTATTTTTGAACAGGTTTTCGATGAAGTTTTCATCGAATTTTTGGGCAATATGTTTGTTTATAACAAAATCTATTTACTGGGATATAAACTTGGTTATATTGGCTTTCCAAAATAACTTGCAGATCTTAAAACGATTCAGTATCTAAGGCAAAAACTTACCGCGAAGTGGGCCGTTGCTACCACATTTTGCTGTTGCTCGCCCGTGCCTGTGCGCGCGCGGCCTTGCTGCGGCTATATCCTGTCGACACGGTACGCGTGTCCGGCCGTCTCTGGCGGTCGCGGCGGCGGCGACCAGCGCATCTAGGGTCGGGGAGGCCGTCAGGGGTGAGGGGGAATAGTTATGGTTAGGGTTTCGATTTCCCGATCCCTCTCTCTCTCTCGTTCTCGATACACTACTACAAAAAGACCTATTAATGACGCTCGACAAGGAGTTTTAATGACTGCTGATACATAAGCGTTATCAAAGTTTAGAAACACTTTTTAACAAGACGGTTTGGACTATTTATAGGCTTTTCATAACGTTTACTAAATAAAGCGTTATTAATAATTAAAAGCGGTGGCAAATTTGTAATAAACTTTCTGCAATATCTTATCCATCCCCCACGATCAGAAGAACTCCCCTTCTCTTTCCCTGCTCCCCTTCTACCCCTCTTTCCTCCTCTCCCCAAATCCTAAAATTTCCCTCTCTCTTTTACCCCACCACCCTATTTAAACCCTAATCTTCTCCTCCTCATCCTCCTCCTTTTAATCTCCCCCATGAACCCTAACCCCCTCCTTCCTACGAACCCTAACCCCCTCCCACGAACCCTAACCCTAGCCCCAAACCAGCCTCCTTACCGAAGTCCCAAAACCACCTTCTGTCGAAGTCCACCGCCGCCGATTCAGTCCGACAAGAAGAAGGGCCTCAAACCCTATTTCATCATCAGCATGAAATCGAGAAAAAGAGAGAAAAAATGATGGATGATAAAATAGGAGAGAATGAGAGGTCAAGCCAGAATCAGTGAATAGAGACTACAGAGGAATGGCTAGTAAGGAGAGGGGAGAAGGACTTTCCAGGTTTGTTCTTCCAATCCCATTCTTCATTTTTGTTTTGATCGATTGTAAGGTGTTCGATAAAATATCCCTGAGAAGTTTTGCTTCTCTTGCAGCAAACTCTAACGGGCTCGAATGGAAGCTCGAGTTGTCGTATGGATTGCAATCTAGATCCGACGTATCCTGTCGTGACCTCGTGTTGGTACCGATCAGTGGCTGTACATGCAGCAGACACTATCTTCCTCAACGGACACTCAATTCTGGCGCTAGCAGGCACACAAATCATCAAAATCTGCTAGATCTATGACTTCGAGCATTTTTGAATATGATACCGAGCCTAGCCGATATCCTCGGATATATGGAGAGTTGTTGAATATTTAGTAAGCTGCAGCTTTTCTCTTTCTCCTCTTCTTCAATGAGTTGCTGAAGCTTTTCTCTCTTTTGCTCATTTTTTATTTCTTTCCTTCAGTTCTCTTTGTCAGATTTGGTTTATGTTCTTGATGAATTTGAAATATATGGTTTCTTGGCTTTTGGTTAAAATATAGGAGACTATATATAGAGTGACAAATTAGTTATGTGTTCGTATGGAGACTGAAATCTGAAATTTGTTGGACAATATTTTATTTTTAGGGGGGAAGATACTTAATTAAACTATGTTTAGTCTAAATGAACCCTATCGATTAAGATTCTGTCAATTTTGACTGACTGTGTCCATGTATGAATGTGGTGGCCATGAAGTCGTAGAGTTGATATTGTATTTGACTATCCATGTTGTCTCTTTGAGTGTCATGACCCCTCGAGTCATGGGCACCTATGTGTATGAATCACCAGAGTATGTAACCACTGGTATGTACTCCCCGCATGCTAACTTTATATAATTTCTTGAAAGAATTGATTTTGTTGATACTTAATTACATGTCAAAGTGTAGCTTTTTGTGCTCAATTCCGTTCAAATTGCATGACTGAAGATAGTGGTTTAGACCTCCACATGATTTAATATTGCATCAACTAAGTAGTTGATTACCAACTTAATCTATTGTAAAATTTGTATCACTCGTCCTTCACTGACCCTTGCCAGTTGAAAGTTTTTCGTAAGGCAAAGTAGTGCCCAATCCCTAGCATGACTCAAATTTTCCTAAGAGTTTTTCTGAAAGTCTGACAACAACTTGACTTCGCATCTTTATATTTTAATGAAACTTAACCACTTTACCGCATAGATATACAATAAATACTTCAGGATCTTAAAGAACTGGATAGTCTTAGTATATGGGAACCAAGTTACTCTTGTGAGTAAATGCATATGTATATTAGGAGGCTTGAGAAGCTAGACATTGATAGCTACAAGTATAGGATTTAGGAATTTGTGATAGATCCAGATGCTCTATCTATCTAGTGTGACAGAACACCTATCTGAAATAATCTTGTGGTTACACCATTGTCTCAGAATTCACAATGAGCTCTTGTCAATAAGTGCTCATGCATCCTCTCTCCAAGAAAAATGAGCTCTTGTCATCTGATTCTCGCAAGTTCAATGACAGTCAAGGCATAGAGCTAACTATTCCATGATACTCACTTCCTCTATTGAAGGTAATGGATCTTGATGGGGACAAATATGGAATGACCTAAAGTAAAGGATATAGCAAGTCTTTTATCAAATAAAGGAGAAAGCAACACTAAATTTTTGTCAAAGCTTTATTAGGACTAAAACTAGTTTGGAATTTGGACCTCAAGTAAAGTACTCTTAACTCTCGTATTTCTCAACAGCTAGTTATGGGCAATTGGGACAGGAAAACCTTCAAGTGTTTAAGGTACTGCAAAGCTCTCTTGCTCCAAATGGGATGGATCATTTTGGTATGAAACTTTAGGATCTTTGGCTCATTGATCACTCATTTGTATGTTCAGATGCACTGATCCTAATTACACTTCTCATATATATTGCTCCAGTTGTTCCATCAATCTACAAGAACTATCAGATGCAATGATTATTTTGCTTTCTTAACAAAGTGGAGCATTTTCACACATGGAGCTACAGGTATCTCTTTAACTTTATGTTCTTGATGATTGTAATCTTTTTACTTGAATAAATATTTACCACAGTCTCAATGAAATTCATTTATATATAACTGTCGTGCATGTGGATAGAATTATAAGCAGCACTGTGATCATTACAACGAGGGAGGGAAGAAGCCTCTCAGATTTCAAATTTTCATTCATTTTCACCTTTGCAAATGGAATAAAAGCTTTAGGGAACTTTGTGAGACATTTGCACTTAATGAATCACTCATCGTCTAATGTGACAATTGTAGGAATCTGTCCATGATCCACAAAATCAATCTTGTTGAGCCTCAAGCAGCACAGGACCTGCTCTGGTAGCTCATCTTGTTTTTGAGCCTGCAATAGATTTTTTTTGTGGGTTAGTAATATATATTGCTAATAAAGTAGACATTGGTAAAATCAATATTTCATATTTCATTAATCAATTGTCAAAGCCACATTTAAAGACAATAAATCCTTTGTGGGCATATAGTGGCAGCCTAGAATAGTTCTCCTCGTTTCCATGTATGACATGAAGTCTACTAGTTATTGCATCAAACTATCTACTAGTTGGATTTTGGTGTATTTTTGGATCATATACTCATAAGTTTTTGGATTTTTAAAGTCTACTAGTTCTTTATGTTTTTTTCCATTCTTGCATAGAAAGGAAATAATAAGATGTAATGAAGTGAAAGTTGTTGAACCTTGTTATATGGGGCACCAATGTAAAGTTTTATTTTTCACATTAAATTACAAAGTATATTGAACCTTGTTTTTATCTTTTTCAGGGTTTTGCTACATATTCTGTGGACAGTTTTGATGTGGCCAAGTTTTGATGTGGACAATTTGGTAGTTGTAAATATATATGTATTTGGATATTCTATCTTGAGAATGTAATGAAGATGTTGATATGTACTATATTTTGAGAAATGTAATAAAGATGGTGTTATATAATGTTAAATTTTTGGAATGTAATATATAATGTGCAGTACAGAGCGTTATAAATATGCTAATTTGAATAGTATAAAGTGTTATAAATGTGCTGCATTGAGCCTATACATATTATCTATTCATAACATTTTAAAAATGTCCTGAATTGTGCACTATATATTAACTATTCATAACGCTTTTATAGAAACTATCCATGACGGTTTTTTACAACGCTTTTAAAAAACATTTATAATACCCATTTTCATAACGCCTGCTTTAAAAAAAAGCGTCATGGTTTGTCATTAATGACGCTTTCTAGCCGTCATTAAAAGGGGTTTTTGTTGTAGTGATATATATATATATATATATATATATATATATATATATATATATATATATATATATATATATATATATATATATATATATATATATATATATATATATATATGCTGTAATATAAGAAGCCTGGGGTCGGGCCCTGAGCTCTTGGGGGAGCTCAGTTGTGGGCCATTTGGGCTGATGGGTTGCTCGGTTGGGCTCTTTTTTTTTGTTTTATATTTCCTTTTTCATATATTACCATATATATAGTCATATATATACAAATATCTATCTATATGTGCACACAATATATAATATATATAATACTCTCCATAAAAATCTAAATAAAATCTTACTATTATCTATTCTTAATATAGGGCCTATTTATAGAAATATGTAAATTTATACATATATATATCCATTAATCAATAACATAAAAGTAACCAATAATAATAAATGATTATATTTAGTAACAACAATATTATTAATAATAATGGTCCTAATTGCAACTAAAATAGAACAATAATAGATATATATTATTTAAATATACACACACTTTATTCGGCCCCAGAGAATCGTATAAATACTATAAAACGCTATTTAATATTAATGATACTTATAATGTTCATACAATAAATATTTACAAAGTCTTTGCCCATTTGCAAAATAGTTACAAAAATAATTGAATATACATAAAGTACGTCTGCATGGGGTCTCAATACATGCCTACATAGACTGGGGCTTGGTTCGGGTCCAGTCCATGCTGGTTTGGTACAACTGGGTTCCCTAATAATCAATAACCTTAATAATAATCAATTAAATTATTTATAGTGGTCATGTCACAACTTGGCCTGGTTGTAGGAGCGTAAAAAGTGCTTCACAGAATGAGTCAAAGTAATAGATCATTCTACTCAAATTGATCTACTTTACGTCGCAGGAAGGTTAAACACTTTACGCCCAAGTCAAGGCTAATCGCTTTTACGCCTAAAGCAGCCGGGGTCAAGACAATGGTTTTACGCCTAAGATAGGCTAACCCTCTTTTCACGCTGGACAAAGCTGTCAAAATCTCGCATTTAATGCGAAGTCTGACATGAAGATATTGTTGATGGCATATACCACAGATTTCGAAGGGATTTGTTTTATACAGAGACCAATGTTGTCATTTAGTATGTGGACTGAGCTACTTTACGCTCACACTATGGCTTCTTTTACGCACAGAGATTATATGAGTTTTTACGCTCGAAAGTCGACGTGTGCGTAAAGTCTATTTGGGCTACTTTACGCTCAAGGTTATTCAATAACCACTTTACGCGGGAAATCTATGACAGGGCTATTTTACGCCTAGTCCACTGCTTTACGCTTGGATACATTGGGGTTGTTTATGCCCTATTCTTCTTCATCAGTTGAGAACGTGGTCTGCCTACATGGCTTTCATGCCACACATCTCGAAGAACGTGTGTACGTGCATCCTATTCTTACTGAAATAATGGGACACGTGTCAACATATACAGACGATGACTTCAGTTGTGGGTGACAGTTGTTAGCGTAAAGACGGAACTTTTGCTGAGTTTTTACGCACAAAAGTCCAAGTCTATAAATAGACTTATTTTCTCATATAACACACACATAGAGACATGGGAAAAGACAAAGAGATTAGAACTCATAGATTTTTGATTCTCTAGAGCATTCTTCTTCAACCTTCTTTCAGAACAGAGTGAAGCAAAGCATGAAAGCATTCGGCCTCGCCATCAGTGCCCAAGTACGTCGATACCTTTCTGGTGACTTAGTTCTTCCAAGTTGTTCATCTTCAAGCAGCGATCTTCATCACCATCGTATGGTCCAAGGAACAAAGTGATCATTTACAGATCAGACTTCTACAGCAATACTTTTCCAGAATCAAATTTGTACTTCTTGTACTCTTCCTCGTTTTATTTTCAAAATCCGACTTCCAGGCATTTTTGTTAAGTGAAACAAAAATGGCGGCTTTGTTGGGGATGACCTTCTCCTCTGACGAGGTGGCAATTGCTCAATACGATGATGTGTCGATTGGATCGACAAAGAAGACTCTGGTTGTACACTTCGACCAGACTGCTTATGAAGGGATGCTCCGAACTGGGGGTGGTTCTCGCTACTCCAATGTTCAAAAATCTCGCAAAGCACAAAAAGTTTGGATTCCTAAATCCAAATAGCTTCTGATCTCTCTGTTGCTGCTAGTGGCAAGGGAATTCTTCCCACTCCTGTCGTAGGGGCTCCCGTTTGTAACGAGGAAGTCCTTACTTCAGAGTTGCACTCAAAGTGTGACGATTTATCTCCCGTTTGTAACGGTGAAGATAATCAGGTTTCACGCCCACTACGTAAGAACCAGGTTTTACGCTCAGTGGGTAAAAACCAACTTTTATGCTCAGTACATAAAGATGAGTCTCCCATTTATAATGGGGCAGACTCTAACGATTGTGCTTCTGGGTGTAAGAATCAGTCTCCCGTCGGTGACGTGGTAGGCTCAAATAAATTACGCTCCTCGCGTAAAACAAAAATCTCCCGTCCGTGACGTGGCAGATAACCAACTTTTACGCTCTACACGTAAAGGTAAATCTCCTGTCTTTTACAGTGTAGATAAAATTCGCAATGATGTTTTTACATCTAATGTGAATGTACCTAAACGTGTGCAGCGTAAAAATGTTGTTGGTAAAGCTTCAGTTCTACACCAACAGCCTTCTTATACTGCTCTACGCAAAGTACCAAATCTACAAATTACATGCAATGAAAATGGAGTCCTTCGTGCTAAAAAATCTCAAGATTTACGCACACAACTCCAAACGCGTAGAAATGTACAATTTGGTTCTGCGAATGCAGCCAGTAATCTTCTTTATACACAGGGGACTAAACGTTTCTCCACCCCAAATATAATAAAGAAGACTACTCCCTCCACTCCTTCTGACTTACGTGAATTGCTAATGCAAAAGCGTAAGAATAGACAATCTCCGGTGACATTTCCCCAAGAAAAACATCATTGTGATTATCACCAGGTTGTGATCAATTGTTATTGTTCGGCTTCAAAATGGTCAGTTTTTGATCGATTGAGTTTTAATGTGTCTCAACAACAAGCTGAAGACCAAGAACATGAGTTGTCATATGCGTCAGTGAACATGGCATCTCATACTAACAGAGGATGACGTCCAAGACGAAATACGTCCCAAACCCCAGGTCAGTAACAGTTCAACAGACTTCTTGATTCTTTTGAGGGAGTATATCAGAACACTCGATCAAGAAGACAAAGACAAATACAGACTTCTGATTCAGAAGCTGAAGGTACTCAATCTTTTGAGTCTGAGACTAACAGTGTCGATTCATACTTCTACACTGATCCTTCTATATCTTCAAGAGAGGTTGAATCCTACGCTGTTGGAGATGAACCAGAGACCTCATCTGTTAATACAGAACAGCATCTCACTACCGTTGAGCAATCACTGAAAGACATGCTGAACATGGTGCAAAACATGTATCAGATAATATTGAATCAGCAAACTGCTTAACCGACAGTAATAGCACCAGTACCAGTAGCAACACAAACTCAAGATAGTCAAGGGGCTGATATACCTTCGAATGTTCAGGAGCCTGCTGTTAATCAAAATTCTGCTTCTCCTATTATTCCAGAAGATGTACCATCTCCGGTGGGGATTACGGTACATCCAACAACTATTCAATCAAATGTGCTTCCGTAAACTACTGCGGCCATTCAAGCAGTGCGTGAACTCAAAGCACAGTTTGAAGTCTTGAGGCACAAGGATCAACTCCAGAGGTTAGGGATTAAATAACCTTATCCTCCTCATTGGAACGATGTACCCTTTCCACAAAAATTCAATCCACAATTGTCACGACCCGCACCCTAGAATAAGGGCATGTGACGTGGGTACGTCCAGCCTACGCCGCAGTGTCGGCGGTAGAACGCTATCCTAGGTCATAACATCTAACAGATAAGAGTAATATACTGTTATACTCCCCGAATGGGGGTGACATAACAGAATATAACTCAACCACATCTAGGATAGAACAGGAATGAGATAGAAAGATAAAGATAGATAACATCCAGGAATGTAACATCACAGAGATACAATCCAGAATTCTAAGTGACTAAAATAAATACATATCTCAAAAATATCACAAAATCTAACAACAGTGATCCAGAAAGTAAAGACAACCCTAATCTAGAGAAGTATCATCCACTGCTAGCAGGTCCAAGTCACTAGTGATGTCTAATGCTGCACCAAGAGGGATAGACACCAGAGCCTCATCATTCACTGTAAAATTTTCAACAGGTCCAGTCAGGACAGGAGCGAGTACAGTACATCTCAACAAAATCATAACCGGTTAGGAAATGTAAACATGCTAGAGAGTAAGATACAGGATCTGAAGAAATAATATGATAAAAAGAGAGAGACTGTAAGTAAATAGATACATATATAGAGAACTAACAGTGCTAGTGATTCAGAGCACAAGATGGTTATGTAGACGGCACGATGTTGTACACGAGTAATCTACAGAGGTTGTACACGAGTAATCTACTGGGTTGAATACATAACCACTTCTACTCCCCCGCCCCAATCAATAGACAAGGATCTAGTTAAGTTATGTTATTGCACACGAAGTATAATTGCACACGAGATCATGTGAATACATGAGTATACACGATTTCACATGATTTGTACACGAATATCACGAATACAAGGAGTACACGATGCTCACGATAAAGTACACGAACACAAATACCCGATATATCCGCTAAGGGGATAACATCGCACAACAAGATCCATATAGTACTAATCCGTGTTTCCAACGTGTCAGCATCATGTAAAGTAATCTAAAGTAGGAATATAATCCTAAACAAGATATGAAATGATCAGAGAATGTACTCGCCTGTATCCTGAGAATCTGGAGAATATATACTGTCCGAGGAGTGGTGTCTGGCTCCTATTAGAACAGCATAAGTCACAACAAGTCCAGAATGGTAATAAGATGCACTACAATGCGTTCTACATGAATCTAGGTCAATCTAGACCAAAGTCAACTCTTGGTCAACTCTGGTCAACCCTAAAAGTCAAACTAGGTCAACCAAGTCAAACTAGTCTAATCTAGGTTTAGCAAGTCATTCTAGGTTCTAACAAGTCTACTCTAGGTCCCAACTAGGCTAAACAGTCTATTCTAGACTCCATACTGACATACCATGCCATAGGCTAGAAGACTAGGCCATGGGCCAATAGGCTAGCCCAAGTCTATACAACCTACAAATTATCTATACACATAACACATATATATCATATCACATAATACCCCATATATATATACATTACATTATGACATATTGTAACCCATACTCTATAACAAAACATATCACATGGTATCATATATATATACATTATCACACATTCCTATATATAATTAATATGTATAGTACAACACTAATATATATTATATAGGAACTTATATATATATATAACACAAGCATATATCTATAGAGAATGAGAGGGGGACACATGAGTACAAGGGTGTGTGTGGGTGAGCCATATGTATACATGACAGTGTATAAGTACATGAATAAACAGGGAAACAGTGAGGGTAACTGTGGGTGTGTCTTGAGGGTGTGAGGGTTAGTGAGAGTGACAGTCCAATTAGGCATAGAAGCAGGAAATCAGTGAAAACAGTAGAATGTAGTATAAAATTAGGAAACAGGGATGTTAATCTCAGTCTCAGGAATAACCAATTACCCATTTCAGTTCACAGTTTATTTAGAAAGGTTTGAAGGAAAACAGTCTCAGTGCAATGGGTATAGCAACAGGAAAATCATTTACTGTTAACCAGTTTATATGAACAATTATCTACTAATCAATGAACCACCGTACTAAGAATGAGGGATAACAACATGTAGGAGAGATGAACCTCAGGTTTTTAGGAAATAGTTGACAGGAAGATCATTTAATAGTTTGCATAATGAAGGAATGAACTAATCTCAGTTTGACAACAGTTAAAAAGGATGATATTAAAATCAATAGACATGAATTTCATACATTCAAATTCAGGTTTTCTCATGAATCAAACCACCCCTTAACAGTTTAAAGAATGAAGGCATTGAATCAAATACAAGGTAAAACTCAGGTTATTCATTCAAAGAATTTGACAGTTCAGTTTTAATGGAAAAACAGTGTGTACATGTTCAGGAATTCTGGAACCACAGTTCAATCCTTTCTCAGTAAAATAGTGAACAAAAGGAAATCAGATCAATTATTCTCAGGTTCCTACAGTTAGCTAAGTCCAACCTATTTAAACATTCAACTAACCTTCATTCTCAGGTTATACTAAACTCCAAAAACAGTTCATAATATCAGTTTAACATATATCAAAAATCAGTCAACCCAACTTCTCAGGTTAATGCTTAAATCAGGAATTCAAAACAGTTTAAGGTTAACAGGGAAACATCCTATACTAACCCATATTCTCAGGTTAATGGGAAACCATATCAGGTTTAAACAAAAATCAATTAAGTGACAGTTCAAGAGTAGGGAAAACCGAACTCACAGGTTTCTACAAACTGAATCTCAGGTTTTATACTTTAACATGAATCAAAATCAGCTTTCATTCAATTCAAGGAAAGGAAATCAATTTACAAATCAATCAATACCTACACCCCCAAATCTCAGGCATGGGAACACAACATTTAAAACTCAGTTAAAACCCAATCTCAGTTCACTCATATCAGTTAATAAGAAGAAAACATTGAATCAACCCTTAGCCTAATTCCTCATTTCAAAGCCTAAAATCGAAATGTAAACTTAGCTAACAAGAATGTGACATGAGGAAATCAATATCAATTGAAAACATGACACAATAGGGGATTAAAGTGGTTTGGGAAAAACTGGAATGACCAGTATCAGAGATTGAATCAGAAACCCAAAAAAAACCATGTTCGAACCATACTCCTCATTGAAACCCAAAGTTAAATCATGTAACTAATATAACAGAGGTTTAAACATGATATTTAGAATCTAATTAATCATTAAAACATAATTTAAAATCATTAAAAATGATTTAAACACAGAATACAAGCACAGAACAAGCACACACACAGTGTGTCCCCGTGCACACAGAAATACGTGTCCGACACGACACGAGGACTCGTGAAACTTTGCGAGCCTCGTGTCAGGCAGTGCCCCAATACGTGTGTCAATTTTCTCGTGTCGAGGTGGCGTATCCTGCGCGCAGTAGCCCCCGAGTAGCAGGGGAGCTATAGTACCGCGCGCACGCACCAGCACCCGCGTGTTCCCGTGTCCCCCACGACTCGACACGCAAACTACATCAAGACACTAGAAACCTATAAGCAAGACCAAAACCCTAATTTTTATTCAAAAACATTTTTAAAACTCAATCGAAATGTCCTTTGGGGCATTTCGTCGAACACATGCACCATGTCACTGATACGTGTCCAAATAGGACACGAATTGGACACAAAACTTAGGGTTAGCTATTCCTACAGCTAGGTTAGGGCTAGGGAATCCTAGTAATGATTTTTAACATAATTTAAATACAATGGAAGGAATTATACCTATAGGTGAACAATGGGTCAAAATCCCCAAATGGGAAGAGCTCCACAAACCACCAAACTTCCTCAAATTGTGTGTTCCCTGAAAATACTCATCAACAACAGCAAGAATACTAACATTAGGTCCTAATGCAATTTGTTTGAAGGAATTTGGAGGAGAAATGGATTTTCTAAAGATTTACAAAGATGGGGACTCACCTCTTCCAAATGGCAAAGTTTTCTAAAGAGGCAACCCTAATTTTAGGAGCATATAAATAGGGGGCTGACCATAGGGGCTGGTCAGATTTTCTAGGGTTAGGGCTTGGTTCAATGGGTGTGGGCTATGGGCCATTAAGCCTATTAGTCATAAAATGACTTGTGACTTCACAAGCCATTACTTAATCAATCTAGCCCCTAATTTCACCAAACTAATCCCAATGAGTTAATCCTCATGAACTTAAGTCAACCTAGGTTTTCAAATCCTAATCACAAAGTCAAGACCTAGGTTAGCCACTAGGTTAGTCTACAAGGTCAACATAAGTCAAAGTCTCTAAAACACCAAAAACAATTATTCTAAAAATCACTCAAAAATCCTATTAATTATAAATAATAATAATAATTCAAATTAAATTCTAAAATTTTGAAAATGACCAAAATACCCTCATTTGGAAAACTGGGTGTTACAATCCTACCCACCTTAGAAAAATTTTGTCCTAGAAATTAAGATGATCGTACCCTTCTAGGTCAAACCCCCACAATCAAAGTCTCAGAACCTATTTAAATCTTTCAGTTGGAAAGTGTAACCTATGGGGTCATGGCATGTAATATCAGTCTGGGGGTCTCATCTAGTTACACCAACATGCTACAGTACTAGGCAATCACAAGGTATCAAAACACACAGGCAAGGGATGCATCAAATATTTCAAAAAGGGATACTAAGGTTAGGTCAAAACTCACCTCCAGCTAGGTCTGAAAACTATAACTCCCTCCTGGAAGCAGGGCCCTGGTTGGGGCAGATCTATCAGGGCAGTGCTGCATCCAGTGTGCAGCTGACCCACAGATTAGGCACAATCTTAGTCTCTTTCTACAGAAGTTCCACTTGTGCCCAGACTTCCTACAGTAGGTACAGATGGGCTCTGGCTCAGCTGGCCTCTGTTGGACAGGAGACTGGGCTGGGTATGATGATATAGGCTGGATATATGGGTACTGATCAAGCTCTGGGTAGGACTGGGTTCTGCTCCTCGCCCTCTTGGAGCTAGGCTCTCTTCCTGGAAGCACAGAGTCCCGCAGACATAGCAACCTTTGGTATTGCTCCCTCATGGCCTCATCATGAACTCTCTGTGACTCCGACATCCTTTCTTGGAAATATTCAAACACCTGAGCTGCGTCAAGTAACAAACCTCCGGGTAGTACAGTATGGGGTACCATCTCAAGGGGTGGGGAAAGACTCGCAGTCTCAGACAAATCTGCAGCTCTCTCCTGAACGACATGAGATGAAGGAAGACTCTCTGGCGAGGCTACCACCATCTCCTCAATGACAGGAGGTGCCACCACCCCCTGATCAGATAGAGGGATCACTATCTCTTGAACAATAGGAGGTGGAAGCACACTCTCAGTAGTTGCAGCTGCTCTCAGGCGACGGGCTCGGGTCATGGGTGCCATACTGGGAAGGATAAACAAGAAAATAATAATCATCAAGGCTGCATGGCAGTCTACCATCCTATCTGAAAAGTGATAATTATCAAGAAAATAAAATAAGACAACTACTAATCATCTATAAAGGGTACTATTTAAGAAAAATCAAAACCAAAGTTTAAGGAACGAAAGTCAATAGCATTGAATCCAATCACAATCTAATATATATAGAAGAGAGAGTGTTAGAGGGGAGAAGCTAACAATATGTATAGGTTATGTGGTTAGTGTGAAATATACATGAAAGTGTATAGGAGGATTTGAGTCTCAACTGTAACTATCAAGTTATACAATTCATGGCATATTGGTTAAGCAGTCTACAAGGCACAAGCTATTTACTCATAACATGCATGGCTAACCATGTATATATGTATATCTATATGTATAGAGAGGTAAAGATTTAATTATGCATCTATATACATTATAACATGTTTACAGAACTATATATATATATATATATATATATATATATATATATCTATATAGCTATATGAACATAACATAGAGATGAAAGGTTAGGTTTTCATGGCAGTTGTGTACATGGGTTAAGACTTGAAATGAAGGGTTCATCATTCAGCTAGCTCAACATTACATATTAGGTCTGAAATTGTACTATGCATTTGAAAGCAATAAAAATGTTATCATGTATTCACTTTTCAAAATTTTGGAGAAATTCGAACATAAAAAAAATCAACTCAATGTGTACCCTAACCACAACTTAACATGTAAGAGTACGAACCTAACATTATATACCTGCACACAACCATGTATACGGCTCAAAACTTTACAATTTAAAATTGCAATTGGAACTAAACACTTAGAATCCAAGGTTAAGGGTTTACTATGTACACAGTCTCAGATTTGACAATTCACCACAAAACTCAACCAATTTCTTTAAGAAATGAAACCCTGTATATAACATACATGTGTAGTGATGTAAGAAAAACTAATAACATGAAATTTAAATTTAAATTACGAATTTAATATGGAGAAACATAGAACTATTCACTAATACTGCACTATATCAGAATACTAGGATTTTGAGAACTTAACATTAATCATATTAACATGCATTTAGATAGGCTGGTAAACAAGTGTAGTATGCATACGTGTCAGGCAAGTATCTGTGTCCACTATATATATATTTAAGGTAATACAAGATATAATGGCAAAAAGGAAACAATGATAAAATCCATTCTGCTTATCTGTTTAAAGGAAGGAACCATTTGAAACCAGAGTTACAATATCAAATCTAAGTCAAAGTCTAGCAAAATTATTGATTCATTGTATTACGAAGAAATTTATAGCAAAAGTTACACAAGGTTCATAATAACAGCTAAGCTACTCCTACTCATACTCCTACTCCTAAGTTAAATGATGATGGAAATAATTTATAATAACTGGAATGAAGATAGAGACGATATATTTAAGAACCTTTCCAAGATACAATCTGATAATCATATGCGTTTGTCCAAAATCATGATACTCAGAATCCTCGCCACGCTAGTAAGCAAGGCTGCGATAAACGGTAGAGTCCATAACAGGGAATGCACCTCTATAATCACGTCGTCTGAAATTCTCGCTATGCCGACTAGTATAGCTGCAAGAAATTCCAAATCTCATAACCAAGATACGTACATCCGAAGTCGGTCTCTATGTTTCCGCCACGCCAGCTAATATAGCTGCGATAAACTCTAGGTTCTATAACCAAGTAGACGTTTATTATCCCCGTTATTCCGTCAACATATGTTATCAGAAGGTACCATAACTCAGGGCATAAAATTTATCACGATAGGAAAATCAAAATCAATAACGATTCACCAAAATCAAATTCAATAATCAAGGAGTGAGAGCGAACAAAACAAGGGAAAGGATTTCAAATTGAAGTTTAAATAAGATTCTCAAGGGTCATCCCAGGAATCTCTCAAGGAATCCTAACTGTGATTGAGTACCCTCAAAAGTATATCCTAATCCTACTACAGGCTGTAGTGATACTATAGTTCGAATACCACTACATAACTCGACCTGCATGGGACACCACTAAAAACGTGTCACAACCCGCACCCTAGAATAAGGGCACGTGACGTGGGTACGTCCAGCCTACGCCGCAGTTTCGGCGGTAGAACGCTATCCTAGGTCATAACATCTAACAGATAAGGGTAATATACAGTTATACTCCCCGAATGGGGGTGACATAACAGAATATAACTCAACCACATCTAGGATAGAACATGAATGAGATAGAAAGATAAAGATAGATAACATCCAGGAATGTAATATCACAGAGATACAATCCAGAATTCTAAGTGACTAAAATAAATACATATCTCAGAAATATCCCAGAATCTAACTACAGTGATCCAGAAAGTAAAGACAACCCTAATCTAGAGAAGTATCATCTACTGCTAGCAGGTCCAAGTCACTAGTGATGTCTAATGCTGCACCAAGAGGGATAGACACCAGAGCCTCATCATTCACTGTAAAATTTTCAACAGGTCCAGTCAGGACAGGAGCGAGTACAGTACATCTCAACAAAATCATAACCGGTTAGGAAATATAAACATGCTAGAGAGTAAGATACAGGATCTAAAAAAATAATATGATAAAAAGAGAGAGACTGTAAGTAAATAGCTACAATATATAGATAACTAACAGTGCTAGTGATTCAGAGCACAAGATGGTTATGTAGACGGCACGATGTTGTACACGAGTAATCTACAGAGGTTGTACACGAGTAATCTACTGCGTTGAATACATAACCACTTCTACTCCCCCGCCCCAATCAATACACAAGGATCTAGTTAAGTTATGTTATTGCACACGAAGTATAGTCGTACACGAGATCATGTGAATACATGAGTATACACGATTTCACACGATTTGTACACGAATATCACGAATACAAGGAGTACACGATGCTCACGATAAAGTACACGAACACGAATACCCGATGTATCCGCTAAGGGGATAACATCGCACAACAAGATCCATATAGTACTAATCCGTGTTTCCAACGTGTCAGCATCATGTAAAGTAATCTAAAGCAGGAATATAATCCTAACAAGATATGAAATGATCAGAGAATGTACTCGCCTGTATCCTGAGAATCTGGAGAATATATACTGTCCGAGGAGTGGTGTCTGGCTCCTATTAGAACAACATAAGTCACAACAAGTCCAGAATGGTAATAAGATGCACTACAATACGTTCTACATGAATCTAGGTCAATCTAGACCAAAGTCAACTCTGGTCAACCCTAAAAGTCAAACTAGGTCAACCAAGTCAAACTAGTCTAATCTAGGTTTAGCAAGTCATTCTAGGTTCTAACAAGTCTACTCTAGGTCCCAACTAGGCTAAACAA
Organism: Iris pallida; assembly: GCA_029216955.1. NCBI lineage: Eukaryota > Viridiplantae > Streptophyta > Magnoliopsida > Asparagales > Iridaceae > Iris > Iris pallida. The sequence goes on along the minus strand of JANAVB010011200.1, from coordinate 5,694,332 downwards.
TCTATTCTAGACTCCACACTGACATACCATGCCATAGGCTAGAAGACTAGGCCATGGGCCAATAGGCTAGCCCAAGTCTATACAACCTACAAAATATCTATACACATAACACATATATATCATATCACATAATACCCCATATATATATACATTACATTATGACATATTGTAACCCATACTCTATAACATAACATATCACATGGTATCATATATATATATATATACATTATCACACATTCCTATATATAATTAATATGTATAGTACAACACTAATATATATTATATAGGAACTTATATATATATAACACCAGCATATATCTATAGAGAATGAGAGGGAGACACATGAGTACAAGGGTGTGTGTGGGTGAGCCATATGTGTACATGACAGTGTATAAGTACTTGAATAAACAGGGAAACAGTGAAGGTAACTGTGGGTGTGTCTTGAGGGTGTGAGGGTTAGTGAGAGTGACAGTCCAATTAGGCATAGAAGCAGGAAATCAGTGAAAACAGTGGAGTGTAGTATGAAATTAGGAAACATGGATGTTAATCTCAGTCTTAGGAATAACCAATTACCCATTTCAGTTCACAGTTTATTTAGAAAGGTTTGAAGGAAAACAGTCTCAGTGCAATGGGTATAGCAACAGGAAAATCATTTACTGTTAACCAGTTTATATGAACAATTATCTACTAATCAATGAACCACAGTACTAAGAATGAGGGATAACAACATGTAGGAGAGATGAACCTTAGGTTTTTAAGAAATAGTTGACAGGAAGATCATTTAACAGTTTGCATAATGAAGGAATGAACTAATCTCAGTTTGACAACAGTTAAAAAGGATGATATTGAAATCAATAGACATGAATTTCATACATTCAAATTCAGGTTTTCTCATGAATCAAACCACCCCTTAACAGTTTAAAGAATGAAGGCATTGAATCAAATACAAGGTAAAACTCAGGTTATTCATTCACAGAATTTGACAGTTCAGTTTTAATAAAAAATAGTGTGTACATGTTCAGGAATTCTGGAACCACAGTTCAATCCTTTCTCAGTAAAATAGTGAACAAAAGGAAATCAGATCAATTATTCTCAGGTTCCTACAGTTAGCTAAGTCCAACCTATTTAAACATTCAACTAACCTTCATTCTCAGGTTATACTAAACTCCAAAAACAGTTCATAATATCAGTTTAACACATATCAAAAATCAGTCAACCCAACTTCTCAGGTTAATGCTTAAATCAGGAAGTCAAAACAGTTTAAGGTTAACAGGGAAACATCCTATACTAACCCATATTCTCAGGTTAATGGGAAACCATATCAGGTTTAAACAAAAATCAATTAAGTGACAGTTCAAGAGTAGGGAAAACCGAACTCACAGGTTTCTACAAACTGAATCTCAGGTTTTATACTTTAACATGAATCAAAATAAGCTTTCATTCAATTCAAGGAAAGGAAATCAATTTACAAATCAATCAATACCTATACCCCCAAATCTCAGGCATGGGAACACAATATTTAAAACTCAGTTAAAACCCAATCTCAGTTCACTCATATCAGTTAATAAGAAGAAAACATTAAATCAACCCTTAGCCTAATTCCTCATTTCAAAGCCTAAAATCGAAATGTAAACTTAGCTAACAAGAATGTGACATGAGGAAATCAATATCAATTGAAAACGTGACACAATAGGGGATTAAAGTGGTTTGGGAAAAACTGGAATGACCAGTATCAGAGATTGAATCAGAAACCCAAAAAAACCATGTTCGAACCATACTCCTCATTGAAACCCAAAGTTAAATCATGTAACTAATATAACAGAGGTTTAAACATGATATTTAGAATCTAATTAATCATTAAAACATAATTTAAAATCATTAAAAAAGATTTAAACACAGAATACAAGTACAGAAAATGCACGCACACAGTGTGTCCCCGTGCACACGGAAATACGTGTCCGACACGACACGAGGACTCGTAAAACTTTGCGAGCCTCGTGTCAGGCAGTGCCCCAATACGTGTGTCAATTTTCTTGTGTCGAGGTGGCGTATCCTGTGCGCAGTAGCCCCCGAGTAGCAGGGGAGCTACAGTGTCGTGCGCACGCACCCGCACCCGCGTGTTCCCATGTCCCCCACGACTCGACACGACACGTAAACCACATCAAGACACTAGAAACCTATATACAAGACCAAAACCCTAATTTCTATTCAAAAACATTTCTAAAACTCAATCGAAATGTCCTTTGGGGTATTTCGTCGAACACATGCACCATGTCACTGATACGTGTCCAAATAGGACACGAATTGGACACAAAACTTAGGGTTAGCTATTCCTACAGCTAGGTTAGGGCTAGGGCATCCTAGTAATGATTTTTAACATAATTTAAATGCAATGGAAGGAATTATACCTATAGGTGAACAATGGGTCAAAATCCCCAAATGGGAAGAGCTCCACAAACTACCAAACTTCCTCAAATTGTGTGTTCCCTGAAAATACTCATCAACAACAGCAAGAATACTAACATTAGGTCCTAATGCAATTTGTTTGAAGGAATTTGGAGGAGAAATGGATTTTCTAAGGATTTACAAAGATGGGGACTCACCTCTTCCAAATGGCAAAGTTTCCTAAAGAGGCAACCCTAATTTTAGGAGCATATAAATAGGGGGGCTGACCATAGGGGCTGGTCAGATTTTCTAGGGTTAGGGCTTGGTTCAATGGGTGTGGGCTATGGACCCTTAAGCCTATTAGTCATAAAATGACTTGTGACTTCACAAGCCATTACTTAATCAATCTAGCCCCTAATTTCACCAAACTAATCCCAATGAGTTAATCCTCATGAACTTAAGTCAACCTAGGTTTTCAAATCCTAATCACAAATTCAAGACCTAGGTTAGCCACTAGGTTAGTCTACAAGGTCAACATAAGTCAAAGTCTCTAAAACACCAAAAACAATTATTCTAAAAATCCCTCAAAAATTCCATTAATGATAAATAATAATATTAATTCAAATTAAATTCTAAAATTTTGAAAATGACCAAAATACCCTTATTTGGAAAACTGGGTGTTACAACAATCCATGGTATTGTTTGATGGGAGGACTTCTCCTAGTCAATATATCAATTATTTTGATATTATGACTGTACACCTACAGAAAAATGATGCTCTTCTCACTCGAGTGTTCATTGGTTGCTTGACGGGTTCGGCTTATGATTGGTATCGAAGTTTACCCGATAATTGTATTTCGTCTTTCGACGAATTTAAGGCAATGTTTCTCTCCCGTTTCTATGAAGGAGGTATGGACATGAACATGTCCTCCTTGATAGAAATCAAACAAAAGGAGAAAGAAGATACTCGGACGTTCATTGAACGTTTCCGACAAGCTACTTTAAAGATGCCTCCTGGCATGCCAGATTCAACACTCATTGATACATGCAAGATGAATCTGCGACCATCTATTGCTGTTTTTACGGGTTCTCAATTCACAGATTGGGCTTCGTTCATCATAGCAGCAGTTTCTGCCGAGACCAATGGTAGGTTGGCTCGTGACCATGGGATAATTTTTGCCTCAGATGATAGAGGAAATAGAAGTAATCCTGGTAATAACCCTGGTAATCGTAATATGAAAGAAAAAGATACCCTCATGGTTAATCTTTCCACGAATAAAACGATGCCGAATAGCCAGGAATCTTCCAGGCCAAAGGAAGAATACTCTTTTGATGAGAGTGATATCCCAGGAATATTTCAATGTCTGGTGAAGAGTGGCAAACTTCAGATTCCAGAGCCAAAGAGGCCTAATGTGGTGAATCTAACTGACAATCCCAAATATTGTATCTATCATAGATACATTAACCATCCTACCAGTGCTTGTTATGTCCTGAAGAAGAAAATCCAGGAGCTGATAAATGGCGGTGCTATCGCCTTAACTAATGATGACCATACGGTTACAACCAATATGGTTTCTCTTCAATTCGGGGACTTTCCTCCACAACAAGTAGCAGATGAAATCATCCCAATCCCGAAGGCGACGATGAAGATTGTGAATATCCCGCCTCCTAGAGAAAAAATAACAGATTGCTGTCTCTTACCTTAAATGGTGAAATTATGTGGGTACATCCTGACTTAATACCTGAATTGGAAAATAAAAGTAAAACTTCAAAATCCAAGAAAGACAAGAAAGTTAAAACCTGTAACATGATTTCTCATGTTATTCCAGATCCCGACGATTCAGATTATCTATGGGATGGCGCTCCTTTGGAAGATAGACTAAGAGGATTGGACATATGCCCTCCAAGTCTAGCTCCTCCTACCAAACTCAAGCTTACTCATCAGCAGTAGTTAGCTATGAATAGTGTCCCTTTATACCGGGCACAACAAGTCTTTGCTGCTTACGAAAAAGCTTCTATAGGGATTTTTCCTCGTATCCCGAATCCTTCTCCTCCTGTAGTTACAGAGACATCTATTCTTGTGGATACAGAGATCTCTTCTTCTTCCTCTGTGGAACCATTTGTTAAAATCCTGCTGTCCATTCATCTATACAGTCAGCAATCTGTCCTTCTCATGAAGAAAATGGGTTATGACTTTCAGAAGGCAGAAGGTTTGAATTATGATAAAGGAATATGACTTCCTTTACAAATTCAAAATAAAAAATCCACTATTGGATTGGGTTCTGAAATCTCCACAACAAACCTTACAAGAAAAGGGCTAAAGGGAGGAAGACTAAATCCTGTAATATGGTACTTCCTTCTCTTGAGTCTGAAGAAGAAACTTTTACTGGTACAAGATCCGGGAAGGAGTACTACAAAAATTATGAGGGATCTTCCAATGAAGCAAAAGATGTAGTGGAAACACTACCAGCTCAACCTTCTCCTATTCCTGCTAAACCCTCGGTGGTTGAAAAGGGGAAACAGAAAGTAATACGTTTTGACGTTCCATTGAAGCCTGCTTCCAGTCAGGGGGTGGTGATAAAACATTACAAGTTTGATATTCTAGCTCAGTTAGCCAATACTCCGGCTAGACTATCCATATTTGAACTGCTTCGTCTTTCTAGAGAAAGCAGGGAGACTTTGAGTGAAGCTCTACTTCAGGCAGATTCATGCTTGGCTCAACTCAAGAGTCCTGATAATACTCTAGTGTCGTGTCTGCAATGTCATAGTATGATGGAAGCAATTCCCAATATCACCTTTACATAAGAAGATCTGCTGTTGAAGCATAACAAACATGACAGACCTCTGTGCTACACTGGGTATATTGGATCTGCTGAAATTGACAGGATTTACATCGATCCTGGGTCGTCAATTAGCATAATCCTTCAAAGTATGCTAAGACCCCTGAGGATTCCTACTAGTGACCTGACTTACACTAGTACCACGATAGTTGGTTTTAACTCTGGCAAGAGTAAACCACTGGGGAAGATTCGTCTGAAGATTCAGATTGGCGATCTGCGAACTATGGTAACCTTCTATGTTATCAACTCAGATGTATCCTACAATATTCTTCTTGGAAGACCGTGGATTCATGAACACAACATTGTGCCTTCAACTCTCCACCAATGCTTTAAGTATGTGGATTCTCAAGGAGTTGTAAAGACTGAATTTGCTGATATCAATCCCTTCAAGGGTGTCGAAGCCTATTTTTCTGATTCAAGGCTTTATAAACAAGAACATGTGAAAGAGATACCAGAAATAACTGAAGATCAATCTTTTATTGAAGATCAGTCTATTAATGAAGATCCGCCAGAAGAACAACCTTTGAAGATCATGGTCAAGGGATGAATCCAATCCCAATCTGTCAATGATCAACCTTTGGTAATCAAGGTTAAAGGAAGAACTCAAGCTTCATCTGAGGAATCAGTAAATGTTCCTACTAAGAGCCAAGTTCAACCTTTTTTGATTAAAGTCAAAGGGCGTACCTCTTGTACGAATGATCCAGAACCACCATTGATTGTCAATCTTGGCAAATCTACGCAGAAGACGGATAATGGTCCACTGATGATTAATTCGAAGCGTAGCAGTCAAATCGTAAATGATGTAAATATTGATCATTCTGTACTTTTTGATATCAGTGAAGATTTCTTTTTCGAGTATATGGCTGCCAAGTTTATTGAAAGAATGACTTTATCTCCTGATAATCAAAGTCATCAATCTAAAGGCGATATAGAACCAGAAGAAACTTTATACATCAACCATAAAGAAAATTCCTTTCCTCTTCAGGTTGATGTTGGACCTTATGCTCAAAAGTTCTTGACATCTTCTCCTTATCTACTTTCGGTAGTTACCCAATTACAAGCTTGTGTAACTTATAGACGTCATGAAGAGTCTTATTTCGTGGTTCCGTCTAATAAGAAAAACAAGTGCCAAATTGTTTTTGGCTTGGCTAGAAATATACCTGTTGCTCAGACAGACGATCTGAAAGATAAAGATAAAGGAAGAATCCGAATTGACAAATACAGTCAATAATCTATCAAGATCATTCAGAATATGGGATATGATTTGAAGACTATGCAAGGTCTCAATCAGTGCAAAGGTAGACGACTCCCGTTATGTGGTGATCTGTTTTACCAGAAGACTCGTCATAGATTGGGATATGATCCATCCCATATATTTAATGACGATATACAAGAAGAATTCTCTTCTAATCCTTCACAATCATTTGATGAATTTGAGCAGGTATTTTCAGCTTACATGGTTCAAATTGATGATGAATCCGAGCCATTTGAAAATGACCCTTGGGCCCAACAAATGGACACTCAATGGGAACTTCGTTTTGAACAGCGACAGCCACCTACAGAGGATGAGGTTGTCCAGATTGATGTCGGAGACGGAACTACGTCCAAACCAATATTCATCAGTAAGAACCATTCTGACGGTGAAAAGGAAGAGTTGATAAAACTGATCAATGAATATATTGACATCTTTACATGGAGTTATAAGGATATGCCGGGTCTGGATCCTAAAGTTGCTACTCATACGCTCAATATTTTTTAATACCAAGCCTGTAAAACAACAGCAACGGCGCTTTAGACAGATATGATGGATGCAATCGAAGCAGAAGTCAAAAAGTTGATCACATGTGGATTTGTGCGTGAAGAGCAACACCCGGATTGGGTTGCCAACATTGTCCCTGTTATGAAAAAGAATGAAAAAGTCCTGGTTTGTATAGATTATCGAGATCTTAATACGGCTTGTCCAAAGGACGAATTTCCACTTCCCATTACTGATGTCATGATAGACAATACATGCGGTTTTGAACGTATGTCTTTCATGGATGGATTTTCAGGATACAATCAGATCAAGATGCATCCAGAAGATGAGAAACATACTTCTTTTCGAACACCCCTCGGAGTTTACTGTTATACGGTTATGCCGTTTGGTCTTAAAAATGCCGGTGCTACATATCAACGGGCTATGTGCAACATCTTTCAAGAGCATCTACGAAAGACAATTGAATGTTACGTAGATGACATCGCTGTTAAAAGTCGATCAAAAGATGATCATATTCAAGACTTAAAGACAGTATTTGAATTGATGCGTCAACATCAATTGAAAATGAACCCTACCAAGTCTTTCTTAGGGGTTTTCCGTTGCAAGTTTTTAGGATTTGTTATTACTTCTCAGGGTATCCATGTTGACCCTGATAAAGTTAAAACAATCCTCAAAATGCGTCCTCCTTGCAATCTGAAAGAGGTCCGTGGTTTTCAGGGCCGCATTGCTTATATCAGGAAATTTATATCTAATCTCTCTGGAAGATGTCAACCTTTCTCCCGTCTGTTAAAGAAAGTTGTATCTTTTGTCTGGGATGAAGCGTGTCAAGAAGCCTTCAATGATATTAAACAATACCTTATAAATCCACCTGTCCTGGTACCTCCAGTGGTAGGAAAACCATTTTTGCTATATGTTCGAGCCTTGGATCATTCACTTGGCGCTGTTCTCACACAGAAAAGTGATATGGGTCATGAACAAACAATTTATTATCTTAGCCGAATGATGGTTGGAACTGAACACAGGTATACTCCTGTAGAAAAGGAATGTCTGGCTTTGGTATTTGTCGTACAAAAGATAAGACATTATGTGACAGGACAAACTATTCATGTCATCTCTAGAATAAATCCTATTCGGATATTGATGAGAAAGCCAAGTATTCTTAATTCTAGATTAGCTACTTGGGCAATGTTGCTCACTCCTTATGATATGATTTATGTGCCTCAAAAATCAGTAAAGGGTCAAGCATTAGCTGATTTCTTAGCTGCTCACCCTATACCAGAAACATCAAAGTTATATGAGGACATTCCATATGAAGTCGTGGATTGCAACATGGTTCTGAAGAATGGTATATGGCAATTATATTTTGATGGAGCATCACGAGTAGGACCTAAAGGCAACATTATCTCTGGGGTAGGAATCGTCCTAGTTTCTCCTGATAAAATGGTCATATACCGTGCCTATTCTCTCAATGAGCCATGTTCCAACAATGTAGCAGATTATAATGCTCTATTGATTGGTCTCCAAGTAGCAAAACAATTGGATATTGAGTTCATAGAAGCTTATGGAGATTCTCAATTGATTGTTAATCAAGTTAGAGGGACTTATGAGGTCAGAAACCCTGATCTCATCCCTTACCATCAAGTGGTAGTCGAGTTGGTCCTTTCATTCAAAGGATTTTTCATTGAATTTGTACCACGTTCTCAGAATGTTGAGGCTGATGCTCTTGCTAGTCTAGCTGCAGATTTGGCTGTTCCAATCCGAAGGCAAAATACAATTACTTTGTTGGACCGAGATCTGTACTGTATCAAGAATAATCTGTATATTGAACAAAGTTATACTACAGAGGTTAGTTCCCAACAGAGGGATTGGAGAACTCCATTCATTGACTATGCAGTTCACGGAATTTTGCCTGAAGATCCAAAAGAAGCTGCATCAATTAAGAGACGATCATTTCGATTTTATTATGATTCGTCTTTACATATGTTATATCGTCGATCATATGATGGACTCTTACTGCGTTGTCTCTCAGAAAGTGAAGCCAAACAAACACTACGAGAGGCTCATGATGGTGTTTGTGGTGCTCATCAACTAGGTCCTAAATTACAAGACCGTATTCGAAGAATAGGGTATTATTGGCCTTTTATGATAGCAGATGCTGTAGACTATGCCAGAAGATGTAAATTATCAACCGTCTGAATTTCTACATCCTACAGCAGCTTCTAGGCCCTTCGAAGCTTGGGGTATGGATGTCATTGGTCCTATTAACCCTCCTTCTGTTAAAGGACATCGGTTCATATTAGCTATAACCGATTACTTTTCTAAGTGGGCAAAAGCAGTTCCTCTGGTTGAAGTGAAAACATCTAATGTGATCAGCTTCATCAAATATCATGTCATTTATCGCTTCGGGATTCCTCGACGAATAATTCATGACAATGGTCCACAATTCGCCAGTCAGGCATTTTATCGGTTCTGTGATAAGAATCGAATTCAAAATTTGGCTTCTACGGCTTATAATCCAGCTGCTAATGGTTTAGCCGAAGCTTTCAATAAGACGATCATTAAACTTCTCAAAAAGTTTGTCTCTTCTAATAAACGTAATTGGAACGAGAAACTTGGAGAATGTTTATAGGCTTATCGAACAACAGTCCGAACTCCTACTGGTTTTACACCATTTTTATTGGTTTATGGATGTGAGGCTATTCTTTCCTTGGAAATCCAAATTCCATCTCTATGGATAGCCATTGCTAATAAGCTAACTATAGAGAATAATGATCGCTTACGATTCCAAGAACTTGAAGGATTGGATGAGAAGCGTCTTCAAGCACAACGGCATATTGAGTTATACCAAGCCCGTATATCTCGAATTTTCAATCGTAAAGTTAAAGAGAGGGTGTTCAAGGTTGGCGAACTAGTATTGGCTGTTCGAAGACCGATGGTGATGACTCACAAAAGCAAAGGAAAATTCCAAGAAAAATAGGATGGTCCTTATGTTATTGAGACCGTATTTTCTAATGGTGCCTATCGGTTATCAAAGCCTAATGGAGACCTGCTCATGATGCCTATCAACGGCAAATTCCTCAAGAAATACTATGTATAAAAAAGAAGGCTGATAAAAATAAAATTCCTTTATTTATTTTTTTGAACAAAATGTTAAGGACCACTGCCTCCCTTATTGAATACATAATCAGCCAATGCTTCGAAGGTATCATTGCCTGAATTCATGAAAAATCTGCAAACAACCATCCTCAGTGCCTCTTCTTCAGGAGTTTTCCCTGGCTCTACTAAGAAAGCAAAGATATCTTGTGGTGGCCTGGGAGTAGAAGAGCTTTCGTCTACCTCGGTTGTCCCTGCCACAATTGGTTCAGCGGAGTGCGTCTCGACGACGTCCTCAACTTTCCTGGAGACTTCATTCTTTTGCTGCATATCCTTGGAAGACATTTCCAATGGAGGAGTAGAAATAAGAATGAAATGTTATAAAGAATTTTCGCCTATTTATAGGAGAGATCTGTTGATGAACCGGTCTTTGGAAACAACCTTTCATTTCTGAAAAGGTCTATCCGTCCATTCTATCGGGTTCATTCATTTAATTATGGAATTGAATTAATATTCTCTTTTCCCGAAAGTTACGTTGATTCATTCATACATTGATATGGACCTATATGCTCATGACATCTGTCTCCTTATTCCCCAGCTACCAAGGTTTGGTTAAGCTGGTTTCTAGTCGCCCGGGAGAGGGATTTTAATATTCTATTTTATCAATTGATTAAAAAGTGGGATTCGTTATGTCTTCATGACCTCTGAATGAATAATAAATCCACTTACTTTCCTTATCTATCAGTTCCATCTGACCTCTGCATAGATATTAATCTACTTTTCTTTGAGTTCTTACATACTGTTATGTCCATATTATCTCTGATAGTATTGTATACTCTAAAAACAGAATACAAGATTTCATTATCTATCATGTCCATATCACATCCAGATAGATACAAATGACTGAGCATAGAAGACTTATCATTCCCATTCCCATATTATCAAAAAAGTCTATTATATTTCTTAGAATTTCTTACAAGTTATAATGGAAATCTATTACATTCTTGGATTTTCATTCTATACACACAACGATAGCCTAATGGAGATCTATTTCTTCTTTGGATCTTCTTCGTCGGATTCATTGTTGGTGTCAATTCCTTGCTGTCTGAGCCTCTGTGGCGACCAGAACAGTAGGCATCAAACTCTGGTCTTCTCTCTCAGACGAGAGAAGAATCCCAGAGTATAGCAGCCCGAAGACGTGTTGCTGCCAATACAACTGGTGGAGGAGTGGCGGCCTCTCAAAGGAGATAGGAATGTATCCAGCATTGGGATACAATTCCTAGTCCTGCCGTGAAAGGAACTCTACTACCCGATTTCTCGGGATAGAGTTGACTCCACCATCCAACTCTCCGTGTATAAAGGCTCTTCCTACCAACAGTGGAAGACCCTTCTATCTCACGAAGAGTTCTGAGTTGTCTGATTTGCGCGTCAAAAGCGCATGAGCTCCCTGATGTTGATGTCAGAAGAACGCTCTTCACAGCGTCAGAGTCACCAATGCCGGTTCTGGAAAAGCTCTTTAGCCAAACTTCTGCAGAAAACAACAAAGAAGAAGTGTTTTAAACAGAAGTATCATCAGATGCGTATTAAACGCTAACTAAAAACGGATGACAAGGCTTTTACGCCAGTACTTCAGGTGTACTACTATTCAGCAAGGCTTTTTACGCCAGTGCTTCAGGTGTACTACTATTCAGCAAGGCTTTTTACGCCAGTGCTTCAGGTGTACTACTATTCAGCAAGGCTTTTACGCCAGTACTTCAGGTGCACTACTATTCAGCAAGGCTTTTACGCCTGTGCTTCAGGTGTACTACTATTCAGCAAGGCTTTTACGCTAGTACTTCTATTCAGCAAGGCTTTTACGTCAGTGCTTCAGGTGTACTACTATTCAGCAAGGCTTTTATACCAGTGCTTCAGGTGTACCACTATTCAGCAAGACTTTTACGCTAGTGCTTCAGGTGTACCACTATTCAGCAAGGCTTTTACGCCAATGCTTCAGGTGTACCACTATTCAGCAAGGCTTTTACGCCAGTACTTCAGAAACTTCAAAGGCAGATAATTGCTTACGATCAGACTTACCACTTAGGTCAAATAGTTTGGCTCTAATAGTGGATGAATCTACATCTGGTGATCGGGTGTACAAAGGAACGCCATTGGAAAGCATCGCCGTTGTCATTTGTTGGAGAACGATATTGCAAAAAGTTATCTTCAGAAGAATGAGAATGAGAATATATGAAACACTCTCGGCTATTTATAAAAGACTGAAGAAACTGTTGGGAGTCTATTTCGGGAGAAGATCCTATTAAAAGGCTCTCGTAACCACAAGACAGATGCCACGTGTTGGTTTGTTTCTTGGGAATGAACAACCATAAAAGCAGTCAAAAGAAGTGTTGAACAGTTCTATGCACCAACAAATGAAATTAACATCAAAACTTTATTTATAAAAAGGGGGGAGTGGACCCCTACATATAAGAGAGTCACAATACATGGAATATCATTTTCTCTCTCCTTCGTTGGGTTGACGAAAGGAGGCACCTAACTCGCACATGTTGCGAGTCCCAGAGCGACGCATCAGATTTAGAATCACTTTTGCATCTCCTGAGCCCTCATATGCAGTCGGGGGACCACCATCAATGCGACTGAAGACTGCCGGAGTTAATCCGAAGCACTCTACAAAGTTGCGTGCTCGCTCAAAGTCAATCCTTGAGCCCGAAGCCTCTTCATTGTTAATCTCCTTCTTTGGCGCCATGTTACTATGGAGATGAATGACAAGAGTGAAGAATTTCTCCTCATTTATACGATTAAATCAACTCTCTATATTCCTCATTGGAAACTGTTCATTATTAATACAAACTCAGGGAAGTGAAAAGGCGTTCAAAAGTTTCGAGAAGAAAATTTATTGTGACGGTTAAATGTTGATCGACACTATTTAATAATATTTTACGCCGACTGTTGGATATCCCCGCTTTTACGCGGATGACTGTTGCGTATCCCGAATTTTACGCTGACTGGTTAAATCTCAACTTTTATGCTGTTGTTCAAAGTGTTTTGAATTTTGAAGACATTCGAAAACTTTGAAGGGGGTCTTGTAGGAGCGTAAAAAGTGTTTCACAGAATGAGTCAAAGTGATAGATCATTCTACTCAAATTGATCTACTTTACGCCGCACGGAGGTTAAACACTTTACGCCCAAGTCAAGGCTAATCGCTTTTACGCCTAAAGCAGCCGGGGTCAAGACAATGGTTTTACGCCTAAGATAGGCTAACCCTTTTTTTACGCTGGACAAAGCTGTCAAAATCTCGCATTTAATGCAAAGTCTGACATGGAGATAGTGATGATGGCATATACCACAGATTTCGAAGGGATTTGTTTTATACAGAGACCAATGTTGTCGTTTAGTATGTGGACTGAGCTACTTTACGCTCACACTATGGCTTCTTTTACGCACGGAGATTATATGAGTTTTTACGCTCGAAAGTCGACGTGTGCGTAAAGTCTATTTAGGCTACTTTACGCTCAAGGTTATTCAATAACCACTTTACGCGGGAAATCTATGACAGGGCTGTTTTACGCCTAGTCCACTGCTTTACGCTCGGAGTACATTGGGGTTGTTTACGCCTTATTCTTTTTCATCAGTTGAGAACGTGGTCTGCCTACATGGCTTTCATGCCACACATCTCGAAGAACATATGTATGTGCATCCTATTCTTACTGAAATGATAGGACATGTGTCAACATATACAGATGATGTCTTCAGTCGTGGGTGACAGTTGTTAGCGTAAAGACGAAACTTTTGCTGAGTTTTTACGCACAAGAGTCCAAGTCTATAAATAGACTTATTTTCTCATATAACACACACAGAGAGACAGGAGAAAAGACAGAGATATTAGAACTCAGAGATTTTTGATTCTCTAGAGCATTCTTCTTCAACCTTTCTTTCAGAACAAAGTGAAGTAAAGCAGGAAAGCATTCGGCCTCGCCATTAGTGCCCAAGTGCGTCGATACCTTTCTGGTGACTTAGTTCTTCCAAGTTGTTCATCTTCAAGCAGCGATCTTCATCATCATCGTATGGTCCAAGGAACAAAGTGATCATTTACAGATCAGACTTCTACAATAATACTTTCCCAGAATCAAATTTGTACTTCTTGTACTCTTCCTTATTTTATTTTCAAAATCCGACTTCCAGGCATTTTTGTTAAGTGAAACAAAAATTGCGGCTTTGCTGGGGACGACCTTCTCCTCTGACGAGGAGGCAATTGCTCAATACGATGATGTGTCGATTGGATCGACAAAGAAGACTCTGGTTGTACACTTCGACCAGATTGCTTATGAAGGGATGCTCCGAACTGGGGGTGGTTCTCGCTACTCCAATGTTCAAAAATCTCGCAAAGCACGAAAATTTTGGATTCCTAAATCTAAAATAGCTTCTGATCTCTCTGTTGCTGCTAGTGGCAAGGGAATTCTTTCCACTCCTGTCGTAGGGGCTCCCGTTTGTAACGAGGCAGTCCTTACTTCAGAGTTGCACTCAAAGTGTGACGATTTATCTTTCGTTTGTAACAGTGAAGATAATCAGGTTTCATGCCCACTACGTAAGAACCAGGTTTTACGCTCAGTGGGTAAAAACCAACTTTTATGCTCAGTACATAAAGATGAGTCTCCCATTTGTAATGGGGCAGACTCTAACGATTGTGCTTCTGGGTGTAAGAATCAGTCTCCCGTCGGTGACGTGGTAGGCTCAAATAAATTACGCTCCTCGCGTAAAACAAAATCTCCCGTCCGTGACGTGGCAGATAACCAACTTTTACACTCTACACGTAAAGGTAAATCTCCTGTGTGGATTGAGATTTCTAAGGGTTTAGTCATATTCGCAGGCTCGTATCAGTACAGTTACGTAACTAATACGATATGCTCTGACTTGCATGGGCCACCAAAAAAAATTTGTCACGACCCGTACCCGCTTTTCGGATGCAAGCACGTGAGCAAGCCAGCTACGTATCGAGCGGACTCCAGCCCATCTCGAATACGTAAACGATGTCAAGGCTATGGTATACTGCCAAATCATGGCAATGCAATCTATATCTCAATCAACAATAAGATTATAAAGCATGGATGAACACTATGGGTCGTGGTCTGCAGCCCACTAGCACATATGTCCGATAAGACTCCAAAGAATATAACAAGAGTCTCTAAACTGAATCAATAAGCAGGATATCTCATGATAAGGAATATAAAGCACGAAAGGATAACAATGTAATATCACTGACAAATACGTGAATCCTGCATCACAATTATCTACTATCCTGCTCTGCTAAATAACTCCATACAATCGCTAAACCTGAAGAGTTCATCAGGTCCTCAGGGGACATAGCAAGATACATAAAACATGCCTATCTAGCAGTTTAATCATGCATAAACTATAAACAGGATATAAGCAAGGAACGAGACATACACATGGCAAGAGACTACGAACAAAACTGCTAACAAATGACTATCGACAAGTGGCTACTGACAGGTGACTATGAACTGAAATACAAGAATAATTACACGTAACTGAACTGCTGGATGAACAAGTGAACAGAAGATTAATGGAATACCAAACCCTCGCCCCGAGTGGACTCACAGGTTTGAACTAATTACTAACCCTCGTCCCAAGTGTGGACTCTCTGGTTAGTTCAAGGCAAGGCACCCTCGTCCCGAGTGTGGACTCTCTGGTGTAAATAAATAACATCCTCGTCCCGAGTGTGGACTCACGGATCTAAACAGATCAAGACAAACACCCTCGTCCTGAGTGTGGACTCTCTGGTGCAACTGGTCAACCCTCGTCCCGAGTGTGGACTCTCTGGTTGAGAAAACGATAACAAGGATTTAGCAGTTCAACTACACGTACTCGTTCTATGACATGACTCAAACAAGGTACTGGTGAGACAAAGTACAACCCATGTCAAGACACGGGTAAGGACAACTCTAGCATGAACTATAAAGTGAACCATCCTGGTGTAACTATACTATCTAATCACGAAGCTGATATACAAGCAAGACGATAATCTAGTAAAACATGGAACGCAAAAAACATATAGATAAACTCACATCAACTAGAGAATAAGATGATAACATATGAAAACAAAAAAAACTATAAGCATGACTGTAGAGGGAGGCAAGGTATCTTGCCTGGTGGTAGCACGAAGGACCATCAATACACCGTCAACTGGTAAGCGATAAAGTCCAAATCTCACAACTGTCTCCGAAAGCTAAAACAGACATTGCTAACATTCTCATAATAGTCAAATTAGCTATGATTGCCTGTCTTTAAGTCCAATTCTGAACACAGGGGCGAAACGGGCATTTTAGGCCAAAACGGTGTTCGCCGTTGGACCCGCTTTGCACCGAAAAGCATGCCAGAGTCAATGGTCTCTAAAAGTTGTCAAACTACATGTCTACGAATTTGTTTTGATGATACGAACCCAACCGTATGTCTAATTGTGGATTTTGATGGACCGTGCACAGAATCGTCCGTTGAATCGGATCGTGGGGCCCACAAAACGGCGATCCGGTCAACTGTCTCAGAATCGGACCAAACTTGGCATACATGACTAGAAAAATAATACAATCTTGTTGGTGCAAGTTTTGTCTCGATCTGACGAACGTGCACAAAGTAATTAGAAAATTTACAAAGAGGCCGATTTGGTGAATTTTGACGGATATCCATCAAATTCGTCGCGCACACGCAACCAATTTAAATTCCATCAAAACAGCCTCCAATGATGGCACGGGTTGTTCCATCGGGTCTAGGAGAATAATTTTAGCTAGTAACGACATAAAGAAGTCTAGATTCGGAAGAGAGTAGGAATATGATGGTCAAGAATTGGTAATGATGGAATTGGAGGAAATAATATATATATACATTTTAGGAAGGTATTTCTAATATGAGAAGTTATATTTACTAGCAAAATAATATTTAAAAATAGTGAAATAACTCGATTTGGACTAGAAGCCAAAGTCTGTATAAATACGCTTAAAAATAATAACTATACTTCATAAAAATATTTTAAATAAATCTATGAAAACATTAATAACTCATTTAGGTCAAAATTATATTTAAAATTGGTAGAAAAATAATATGAAAGAATAATTTTAGGGTTTCCTACTAATCTCTCTTTTAATAAAAATATAGTTATATGACCAACAACATTTTGTTATAAAAAATGCTTAAAACTATTGGTTATCAATACAAATAATAAATACAAAGTATCACAATACAATATTGGATATATTATAATACTGCTAACATACGACTTGCATTGTTTGTTTCTAAAGAAAGAGAAAACCTTTTAGATAATACTAAAAATAAAAAAAATTAACATCAAAAGTATTATATCACAGTACATAATAATAATAATAATAATAATAATAATAATAATAATAATAATAATATCAAAAGTACTCCCTCACAGTACACAATAAAACAACAAAAAGCTAAAGTAATCTCACAAACAAACAAAAAGAAAGAAAAAAGTAAAAATAAAATAAAAATCTATTATAGTGAAACCGATCATACTGCTCTTCTCTCTGAGAGAGAATAGAGAAAGAAAACGAAAAGGAAAGGGGAATAAAGGAGAGGGAGGAAAGGCACAGAGAGAGAGGGCTCGGAGGAAGGGTCGGGAGAGAGAAGAGCGGGGGAAGAGGGAGCTGGAGAAGGGGCTTACCGGGAGCGGTCCGAGCGGATGAGTGGCAGGAGGTCCATGGCGGCTGTCGACGCGGCTGAGGTCAACCCTGGGGCGGACGACGACGTTCCGTGGCTGCACAGCCATCGAATGGACGCTTGTTCGGTGGACGCGCCAAAGGTCGGCGCTGGGGGCACGGAGGGAAGCGGGCTGCGCGGCTTTGGAGGGGTCCGGGACTACGCGCGGAATGGGCGAAGAGACGGCGGCTCCGTGGGGCTGGGAGGTGGCTTGCGGTGTTCCGCGGTGCCGTCTGTGCACACGAGTCGAGGGCTCGACGGAGGTGCGGTCGGCCGAGTTCTGCAACTGGTCGAGAAAGAGGCCACGGGGCGGTACTCATCGACGACGTCACTGGAGAGGGCTCGGGTGGTCGCGTCCAGGCGCGGTAGAGGAGGTGCAGTCTCGCCGTGGGGAGAGGCGGCCGAATGCAGAGGTAAGAGGCGGTGGTGATGATTTTTTTTCTATATTGTTTTTCTTGGGACGGTGGTGGCAGTGGTGATGGTGGTGTTGTGCGCTGTTGGAACGGGGTGAAGGAGGGGGTGATGGTAGTAGCGGTGGTGGCTGTGGCCTTGGTCAAAGTAGACGGGTTTGTCATGACCCGCACCCGCTTTTCGGATACGAGACATGTCCAAGCCAGCCTACGCCGTAGAGTCGACGGTAGAACACTGTCACGGCCATGATGCTCAAATCACAAAATATAACATTTTTTGCTCATTCATATTTCTAAATTTATTACAACATTTATATTTGAAAGAAAATACAAAATTTTTACACATATATGAAATGGCTACAACATCTATCTAAAGTCTAAGTTTTGGCCTACAAGTACACCCGTATCTCCCAATGCTAAATAGAAGTCACAGCTAACCTGAAAAATGTTGGTTTCCAGTTAGGAATGGAACGAGTACAATCTCACAACAGATTCAATAAATGACAAAATCCATAAATCTGTAATAATACTGAGATACATGATAAAGGATAAACAAGGAATCATGACAGGAATCATGCGAGTAAAAGCAGAAAGACATGGTACACAAGACAAGCAATGACAAGAAAACTGTAATGTAACAAGACTATATCTAACAACTGATTTGAAATACACTTTCGACATGTAAACGGCTAAGGGGTAAATCCAGCACCCTGTACGTGTCGTGTGCAGCTGCTATTATTCACGAATATACATCATAGGATATTTTTAGGTATGTTTACATGTCTACTAATGTACTTCCCCGCCCAGCTAGTACCCATGGATTCAAACAGGTCACGAACACGAAAATATATTGGTCACGAACAACATACAAGAATCCATAACTGCTATCTCGTGTGACAAGCGTGTCAAGAATAAACATGATATCAATGTAAAATATTATTAAATATAGTAAGTATAGAGATAATCAAATATTAAAACTATCAGAGATGTACTCGCCTGAGGTCCTGTGCTGGTGAAACTGATACTCCCGTTGGGTCCAGAATAGTCCGATTACTAGAGTAGGTACGAAGGAGTCTCAAAGTGGCAAGAAAAATATATGAACACGATTAACCATGATCAAGGTTTCTAATCTAAAGGAATGTCATTAGCTACGATCTAGGATATTCTAGGAGGAATTTGATTTACAGAAGCTAATCCATAATAATCATATATATACCCCTTTTGAAGATATATTATAAATATTCATAATTATTTTAGAAAGCTTTATCAAAACGTACTTAGTAATATTCATTAATTACTAGTCAAAATAATATATGTTTTATTTTTGAATTTATTTTCAAAATACATTTTAGAAAAGTCGATACTTAGAATATATCTTGGAAGCCTTTTATATTAAATATTTTCCAATAGTGATATATATATATTTATATTTATATATATATATATATATATATATATATATATATATATATATATATATATATATATATATTTTATATATATATATATATATATATATATATATATATATATATTTTATTTTTTATTTTTTATTTTATTTTATTATTTATATATATATATATATATATATATATATATATATATATATATATATATATATATATATATATATATATATATATATATATATAAATATATATATCTATATATATATAAGGTAGTTTATAATAATATTTTTATAGTTTTAAGAGTAAATACCAAAACGTTTGGTAACATATTTAAGATGAAATATTAATGTATACTCTAGTACAAATACAGTATTTTCAAAAGCTAACTCTAATAATATTTAACAATGACAGTATAGGGTTATATATTATAATAATAATAAAGTATGAATTCCCAAAAAATTAATTCTCTTCTTTACTTCCCTTCTCGGTTGTTGAGAAGCAACTAAAAAAATCAATTCTCTCCTTTACTTCCCTTCTCGAAGGCTCGCTTGGTCGAGGCAACTCCTTGCTCAGGTGGGATAGTTTCTGTGAACTTGCCTCATCTTAGCCTTCATTTAGTAACTCGTATATTTTTAACTTGCACAAGTTAGGCTTGATAATAAAATAGACGCATCCACATAGCTAAGAGAATAATCCCGACGGGTCGGAATGTATTAGAACATGGAAAAGGGTCCCACGGTCTGCTTAGAAGTCGGCTCAGCGTGCTTTTAAAATGACACTCGATCCTTTGTCCCGTGGCTTGGGAGAAGAAAGTTGGCCTAAGTTGCTAAGTTGCCACGACACTCGAATTAGCCTAAGTCAGGCGTTGTCCGCGTGAATGCTTGATAAAGCATGCACGAGACCCGTCGTCCAAGGCTTGGCATAGCCTTCGCATGTCCCGTGGATTAAGTCATCTTGTATGACTTTTGGCTTAAGTCTAGGCACCCGAGAACTTGGTTGTTCAAGTCGAACGCGTGCACGGCATGTTTCCCTCGATGCGAAGCTTGGCGTAGCCTTTGCTCGTCAAGTCGTTGCGTAAATAAGTTAGGCAAAGTTATGCCAATCGATCAAAGTCATTTCTAGCACTGTCCCGCTCTATCTGCAGTTGTCAAGCCGCGTAGTCCCTTGAGAACAAGGCTCGTCGTATAAAGTATATGACCTGAGCGATAGTTTCGCCTAGAGAACCAGGCCTGTCTAAGGCACGAGCCACGGTAGATTTAGTAAAGAGTATGCCACGGACAAAGGAAGTCCATACGACTGGTTGTCGCCGAGATCGGTCCTGCTACTTGGGAGTCTTGCTAAGTCTTGATAAGTCTCGCACATAAGATCGGTCCCGCTACTTGGGAGACTCGATAAGTCTGGATAAGCAAGCACGCGAGATCGGTCCCGCTACTTGGGAGTCTTGATAGAAAGATGGAAAGCATGGTCATGATTAAGAAAGGACTTGGTAGATCAAGTTGAGTCTGCATGGTCATTGGACAACTTGTCGATAAGGTGTAGTCTTCTTGAGTGATCGTCGGGGTGCTGGGATCATGTCGGCCCGGGAGAAGCAAGACGGCTCAAAGTAGGATGCTGGATAACCGCATGGGAGTATCGGCTCTTCCGGGGCTAGCTACTCGCGGAGGGGCGGTCCGATATCCCTGAGCCGTGTCCAAGATAGCTTGACATTGCTAGTGACCACTCATATAGATGGGTCGGCATAATAGCGGCAAAACCGCGTGTATACCTTTGGATTGAGTCTAGAACTTGAATGCATATCCAGTCAGTAACACAATGTCTGGGCCTAAGATTGGGTTGCAGCATAGGCACCGTGCTTAGCACGATACGTGGCATCGGAATGTTCATGAAATCGACACTATGTTTCACAAGTCTTGTCTAAGTTGGTTTATGAGTCGAACAGAAAGGCTGCAAGGTGGTAGCATGGATAAGTCATGATAAGTTGCGAGGCACGGCCTCAATCTTGAAGCACGAACAAGTCTAAGCAAGGTTTTAAGGCACAATCAAGTCTAGTGGTCCGACCAGCACGAGTCGTCCCCTTATCGTCCTTGGCACGAGAATCGTTGTCATGAGAGTGGTCTAAAGGCACATGAAAGAATTGAAGGTCTTGGCATGGTCGAGTTACATAAGTTCCTGCCGGCAAGGTACTGCCTCGAATATGTTGACGTCACGAATAGAGTATAGCATGACCCTGTCGTCGCGTTACCAAGTGTATGCCAAGACATCGTTGTCTTAAAATTGATCCTAAGGCAAGACTAGGAAGACAATCGAAAGGGCTTTAAGCTGCACAAAGTAAATAAACGTATCGATTTTGTATGGGTGGGCGAGGAGCTCACTCTACCAGTACAGTTGAGTACTGACACCCACACAGTTTTCATGTGCAGGCATAGGTAGAAGCTCGTGGCACGGAGCCCGCTTGGATGCGTCGAGGCACGGAGTTCCTTGGCGAGTCAAAACATGTGGCCGCGTGAACTCAAGACTTATACTGGACATAATATATGGACATTGCCCTCCGAAGCTTCCGCTGGCTCAAGCATTGTATTGAGAGATGAGATAGAGCATAGTGACTTGTAAAATGAGAGAAAAGTGAGCTTGAGATACTTGTAATCATGGGCTTGCGCCTATTGTAATCTGATTGTTCAATATCAATAAAAGAGCTCTTTTGAATAACTTGTGTTTTGATTTTAAATTTCTGCTGCATATTCAATGTTTTTGCTTGGGACTTCTGTGCGACGACCCCGTCGCCGCCACTGTAATCGGCCGTTATGGAACCCGCCTTACATGAACGCAATCTAGGCTCGTGCGACGTCATGCCTTAGCGAGGACGATCGCTCCTACGGGAGTGGGGCGTGACATAATGGTATCAGAGCACGGCTTTACATCCTTGGACTTCATGTCAATCTCTTAGTTTTGAAAGCTCATCGTTGATAAAGAAGTGTGCGCTCCCTCTCAAATATCCCGTGGCATGTCCATACAATAAGTCTAAATATTTTCAAAAGCTCATACAAGTGTTCAATCGAACCCATCGATAGGCCATCGCCGGACGCATCGGTAGGCCTTTGTGCCGAACGGTGTCAAACTTGACTTGATAGAAAACTCGTGCTAAAGTTAGCAAGTCGTGCGCATACCTAACTAGTCCTACATTGACATTAGCAAATAAGCATGAAAACTCGAATATAGTCCACACGGGATAGCTATGCACATGGCCTTTTGACTAAGTTGTGCCGTGCGTCACACACCTCGACTTTTTGGTGCAAACGAATCACGAGCAATATCAAGTATCGCTCAGTCGGGAACGGAGATACATTTAGAGTGTATATCGATGGGAATGCTATCGAACTAACGCTTAGGCGTACACGAAAGACTGGATTTAGATTTTGAGGATTAGTTTGAACGACTTAGTGCGTCGATACGACATGAGCGATTACGCTAGAGATTCGTCGAACGAATCTGAAAGATGTGTTAGCGAGTAACACGAACGTGATTTGGACTAGATCGAATGGCTCGAATCCTGAGTGGTGTATGGTTTGTCTTGGAAATCATTCGAGCAAAAAATTGAGGATTTCGAGTAACAACGAGTACGTCGGCGAGGCGATGCGATCGCGCAAAGCCTTAGAACGCGTCATGCTTAGTTGGTCGTGACTTTGAATGTCCCGAACGAGATAACGTTCGAACAACTGGTGAATGGGCAACGCGAGTTAGGAAACGATTCGGAACGATGAAACAAGTAAATGTCTTTATCGAGGAAATCTAGTAAATCATACGTACAATTTTGGATTGCGTCAAATGAAATATGACTTGAGTTTTGGACAACGATCTTGAAACTAGCTTGAGGAATAGCGATCAAACTTGATCATGAATATCGAAAAGATTATGGAATATCCAACTCGGACAACAGCATCAGTACACGACTCAGAGTTCGTTGCAAAATTAAGATCGTCAGGTTACGTACATCATCGATGGTATTGAGGCGTATCAAAGATCGATGTGCAATAACTCGGGGGTACTCTGATTCGAGGAATGACGATCGTGTAAAATATCATTGTTCCGCTGGATGCTATCCTCAGGATGTTGGAACATGTCGAGAAAAATATAGACTTGGGTTTTGGATTTTCTAGTTGAACGAATGACAAACAGAATATCGAACTGAGATCTTGGCATGGATGAAAATAAAATATTTGGATTGCTTCGACGATAACCACAACGTTGACGTTCTTGTCTTATGCGAGCGCAACTCCAGTCTCGCACATGTGTCCCACCGGATTAGGGCGATCAC
Organism: Iris pallida; assembly: GCA_029216955.1. Taxonomy (NCBI): domain Eukaryota; kingdom Viridiplantae; phylum Streptophyta; class Magnoliopsida; order Asparagales; family Iridaceae; genus Iris; species Iris pallida. The sequence continues at coordinate 5,670,396 of JANAVB010011200.1, read as the reverse complement.
TCTGCTTGAGCGCTGGTATGGTGATTCATACAGCGGGGGTGATCAAACTTGTATGGCATAGCAATTTGATTGCTTCGACTTGTGGTTTGACACAAAGGTGGAATCGTGGATGACCCAGTGTACTTGACGATTGAACTTGAGGATTTAGTAGGTCCAATTCGCGTATCGAAAATGAATTAGTCTAGACTCAAGCAAGAGTTACGTTCCGATGAGAATGATTATTTTGTGGGAGCGTTGCATGATGATTCATGAATCATCGTGGATGATCGGACTCGCATGAGATTGGGGCACAACATATTGTCAAAGCTAGGTTGCAATCGAAAGATTGATCTTGAGGATTGATCTTGGGAAACTATGATTCCAATTCTGACATTGACTTAGCCTTGAGAAATGGCCTAGCGGTTAGGCGAGACGCCCCTATTTCAAGAGTTAGCAGTCGAAAGATTGATCTTAAGGATTGGCATGGATGGATAGTGTGAATCATGAATATAGGAATACCCCTCACGAGATTCGGCTGACATGCATATATTTCAGGGACGCCTGAGTATGTGCACGATGCGACTCGAGTGAGAATGACAAATTCTCTATCATGCGGTGTCACGACCCGCTCCCGAATAATCGAACACGAGTCGGACACGCCCAGCCTTCATTGTTAGACACAATAAAGTAAGCTGTACCAAAAGCTAGAGAAATCTAACCAGATAATCAAGACAAGTAAAAAATCACAGCATCTATAACGTATCCCAGAAGATCACCAAAATCCACAAATCCAGATAATCATAATGTACAAGAATCAACAGGAATGAAAAGTGCTATGAACTCTAAAGTCAATATCTAAAAGTAAAACTAAGTAGTCTAAACCTGAACCTCAAGCTAAGCCTCATCCTGCAAAGCTAATATCCTGGGCTCTGGCCCATAGAGTAGAACAATATCCTGTAAGCACCTGCAACATATCCTAGTCAGGAGCGGAGCTAAGTATATCCAAGGAAATGAACATGTACATCATGGTATGAATCAAGAAACAGGAATATATGTAAAGTACAGGAAATGAGACAAGACATGAAACTGAACAGAAAATACTAAAAATAAAACAGAGAACATGGTATGAGTCCTGAAACATGAAATACAACCTGAACATGAAGTACAACCTGAATCATGAAATACAACCTGAACATGAAATACAACCATGAAGCCTGAAATACAACCTGAAATCCTGACATGTGCAATATCGAAATACATCTAGATTATGATCGGCTTGGGTAGATGCAATGATCATGAAATGGTACGGCTTTGGCCCCGCTTGCACGGTGCGGGACCCAAGCTATTCATATGAGTAGTAACAGGGTTTGATCACATATCTATAGTATTTCCCCCCGAGACGCAAATGATACATGGAACATGAAACCAGACAATATCATGAAATATCGTGTCATCAAGGGGATACAAGAATGGATATGAAAGACATGAGAAATGAACAAATCCGAGGAGTATACGTGCCTGTCTCCGGGTGATCGAGAAAAGGTAGTAAAGCTGGAAATCCTTCTGTCAAATGATTTATAATTTGGTTAAGTTCTAAACTAGTATCAACTGACCACCCACATCTACTAACCATGTCTAAACATAAATTAGTTATAAAGTGTACTAGTTGCACTTTTAGGCATAAACTAATGAGGGTATATTTAATTTATACACCAGGCACACATATATAAGATTATTGATAAATATCTATTTACAAATATCACCAATGATATTACTAACATCTAGGATTTGACTTAGGCCCTAACCCTCAGCTTTATATTTAGTCCATAATATACCCTTGTAGATCAAGTCCCTCAATATGATATACACATGTATAGATTTCAAGAGCCTACATAACACTTTATATTTTAAATGAAAGTTTACTCTACCACTCATTCAATTATAGCCAATTATAACCCCCTTCCCATAGTTTAGTTAGAAATCATCCAAATCAACTAGCATGATATAATCTAAGAAGTATAAGTTCTTCCTTAACAGGTTGGCCCAATTCATCATATGACTGGTTAACCTTTAACTGGGATTAGGCTCCTCAACCATTGACATATTAACTAATGTTCTTAACACCCTTCCAACCTAACAGCTAACTCCTTGCCCTACAGTTGGGGAAAAAACCATTCCAGATCACTTCTAAGTGTAATTTTATATAACATTGAATAATTTGTCACGAAGTAGCATGGGTGAATTTAAACAAGGACTACCTGTCAGAGAATCTTTATTTCTGATACTTGATTTCTGAGTCTAAAAGGCTCAATTCTAACCCACAACATATATCCTAAATATCAGTAACCACTGATACTTTACTTCCCAGGTAAAGCTTAGTACAATCATATGGTATTAATGTAACGCCCCAGTCCCAAAATACGTAGGACTAGGAACGTAGACATGCCAGCTGTATTCATACGAAGTACACTCCAATATATAGAATCCTCGTATGAATACATAAGTTGTAAAATACAGTAGAACCATAACTAATCTCATCCACACAAATAAATGAATAAAAGATATCATATAATGAGAATGAATTATTTTGATACAATATGTTGGGCGGAGAAAAATCCACTACCAACAAGTAAGGAAAAGTACATAGAAATGAAATGAGTGACGAGCGAAGCAAAGACGATCCAAATGCAATCATCCTCGAAGAAATAGCGAAGATCACGGCTAGAGCTAGAACACCTGCGAAAGACAAGAGCACACACCTGGAGAGATAACCAGGTCCTCAGAGGGACGTAACAAGACACATAATATCATGCCATATAAACTGAATAAATATTGCTCAAATAAATAGTAAATCGAATTATAACATGTTCCAATACGCACCTACTGAACGAGCGTACCATCCCCCCAACCAAATAAGGACAGGAGATGGTAAACTAATTCACGGTAACGTATCTTCACATGCTATGAATCCAATATGGTATCCGGACCCCAACAAGGTTCAATACCTTCTCATCGAAGTAGTAAGTCACACCTACAACCAAACAAGGACAAGATGTGACAAACTAGTCTGCGACAAGTTATTGTTCCAAGCCACAGTCAGATACAAGTACCCAAACCAAAAGTACTCGTACCTAACGGATAAAGGTGTCTAACCGTTCTACGTGAAATATAGTTAAGAAAAATCCTTCCTACGCATGGGCCCTGGCTGAATAGGATCGGTGTAGTCCCCTCTTGGGCACCAGAGGCCCCATCAGTAAGAGCATGACGTTCCGCAGAATCGTCAGTGGCCGTCAGTAATAATAGGTCATCAACCCCGTATCTCCAGCAGAGAGTTCGGGTCACAAGGGAAAGTGCATCGAAGCCCATACGCTAAGGAATTGTCCTCTCCGCCCAATGCCTACTCTGTTGTATCCATAACAGTAACCTCTATAACCGCTACGTCAAACTAGCATGCAACCTCTATTAGCGGTTATTCCTATCGCACGGCTTGTACGTATCGATGGCCAGCCAATCACGCACTTCCGTGTCCTACATGCGACACACAACTTCGTGGTACAACGTGTCAAGGCCAATAAATGCAACACACAAGGTGGTCCCTTAAATCTAGGTTTAATTTGTAAGAAAATAATACACAGCAGGAAATATAAATGAACAGTAAGTTCTAACAGTTATGCCATGTATCACAGTTTATTTTGCATAAAGAAAATAAATAATGCATGAAATATGAGCTAAAATAATTAAACAGCAAATGGCAAGGTGTCTTGCCTGAGGTCCTTGCTGGTGAAACCGACAATTCCGTTGGGTACAGAATAGTCACAGGGCTACACAAGATAACTCAGACGATGTGACAAACTTCTAAAATAAAAACCAAAAATAAAATATTCTGGAAAATTTTTGGGAAAAATATATGATATGTATTTTTTTGTCAGTATTCCGAAACTTCAAACAGATCATGATTCTGATTCCTGGTTCTCCCAGAATCTCAAAAACACTAAAATGTGTCAGATTTTGGACCACTGACACTCCACAAATTTTTCAGAAAATTAAGTTCCGAATTTATGAAAATAAAATTTACATTCAGAAAATATACCTCAATACGATTCCAACAAAAAAACTAGAGGTCAAAAGGAGTCCGGAGTTGGGAGTTATGGTCATTCGAAGTTGCTACAACCTTTGAAAATTGAGGCTGAATTTATGACGAAAAAAGAGAAAAATTTTGACAAGGATGGTTTGAAAGATGATTTGTGGTAAAAATAATATGGAGGAGTACCTGCCTATTTATAGGATGTGGGAATTTTTAATTAGATAAGAATTAGGATTCCTTTAAACCCAATTTAGATATTTCCTAATTTAATTTAAAAGCAATCAAATCCAAATCCAAATCCAAATCCAAATCCAAATCTAATTTAAATCAAATCAAATTCTCTTAGTTTAAAATCAAATCAATTAAATCCAATCTCAATTATAGATATTAATTTAATCTATTTAAATAAATCCAAAAATCAAATCAATATTCAAATGGCCACAATAACTTCCAAATATATTTTTCAAAATACCAATAATAATAATTTCAAAAATAATAATTATTTTTAAATATCTTTTTGAATAATAAAATATTAATATTAATAAATCTCGAAAATTACATTTTTATTTAAAATAGACAAATAAATAATTACGAAATATATGTATGCACAAATATTCTTTACATAATTATGCTTTTCCTAGTATACAATAAAATATTATTTATGATTAATAACTGCTAAAAACAAAAAGGCTTTTTATAGAAAGAATAATAATTATATAATATTTTGAAAGTGTATAATAAAATAGAAAAAAAATTCTAAAATATGTACGCTCGCACATATTCGCACTTGACGATATATTTCGTGCGCGACATATAATACGACTATGCGACGTATAATACAAAATTTTAAATCAGTACCAAATTTAATAATAAAGAAAATAGTAGAAAATTTAGGGGTTTTACAATTAAACCCCAATATCGATCCCGAAGTAGTTATCAACCTCTTAATTAACAGAAACATTCATAAATAACTAAACTAGGAGGATGACTGACTCTTAGATCAAACAATAATAACTCGACAAACTCTCTTGCTCCAAGTATCAATCTATTACTGATACTTTAGAATCCCAAAACCTCACCACAAAACTATACTAGTGCTAAAATCTGACCTCCACATCTGAGCATAAAAACATAATACTGATATGCCCACCAAAATGATACGGTTATCCTTCTGTTATAATGTTAACCCCTGACACTATCAAGACATTTCAACTGTTCTCAACACGCCATAGCCTGAACCAAACAAATTAAAGATTTTCCTAACAGAATTCCCTAACAAAGATCGAACTCAAATCATACAGGAATTCCAGTGTCCTGTTCAATACTGGATCAACACAACAATCATGCTATCCCTCTACCATCAGATGACAGATTTGAATCAAAGGTTTAATCGATACTCATGCGTCCAAACCTTCACTCACCTAGACCTTCAGACTCTGATTCTCCACATCCTATGGTCCTGATGTCCTGTTCTGGTCCTAAACAGGATTGCTAACAGTGGTAGGGTATTTGTTCAAATATCAAGGCAATGAACAAATACAATCAGATAACAATTAATCTCTAACTCAGTTTAACAATATCAAAATATGCATAACAGTTGCTAAACTTTAGCAAGCCCATTCAGTCAAAAGTTCTTCATATCCAGACTTAATCCTACCAGTTTCATCCTCAGTTGAAGCAGGAATTGCAAGGTTAACAGTTAGCTTCTTCATCTCTGTTTAGCCATGCTCCGGAATTATTAACCCGAATTCATATGTTCAATCCCTTACTGAATTATCCTTAATCCTGCACTGACCTGAGACTCATACTAACAGATGACCCTATCCATAGAGCAATAAGGACTCACAACCTAAACATGCAATCAGCTAAATACTAGCCATGATACAAGCATTAAATGTTCATAACAAGGACTAAATCTGATGAGAAATGTACCTGAGAGTTAGATTAAGCAGAAGATCAGAAGCTCAGGTTAGACACGAACCCCGTACCAAGTGGATTCAGTACTGAAATTTAAATCAAACATCAAACAGACAATATCAATCATAGGAACAAGGAGTTGGTTCTCCCAGATTGAGAATCAAATCTGGATTGAAATATTCTCACAAGCTTACCAAGGATTGATTTACCTCCTGATACGCTCAGATCCCCATCTATTGCTATGATCGTAGAACTGAATTGGGTGATGGAGGCAAATAATCGATCACTTGATTTACACTGATCGATATGAGATTTCCGATCCATAAAAGAACCATTGCATCAATAGACCATTAATTTGAATCAAACAATCAAAAAGAGTTATGGTTCCTACCAATCGCTGGATCGAAGAAGCTTCTTAGAGCTCACTGAATTGCAAGGATTTGAAAGAACGATCAGCAGATGTTCACAAAATTTCCAAATAGTCAAAAATAGATCTGAACAATCTGATACTTACGAGTCATTGTCGTTGATCTGACAAAGAAGTTGAACTCTCTCTCTCTCTCACTGTCTTCATAGAGTCTTCAAACCATTTGTCATTGCCGATCTCCTCCTAGAATTGGTCGACCAGAGAGAAGAGCTCGGGAAAAAAGAATAGAAAGAGAATTTCTCAGGAAAATGTTACAGAGAATGATGGAAGGAGAAGAGTGATTAAATAGGGTGATAGCTTGATCCCTACGCAGAGGTTTGGCGCCAAGAAAAGGTTCCAGCGCATGCTCTGTGTGTAGAAATTTGTTAGGATTTTAAATTCCTAACGGTTCACGTGGGGGGGGAGGGAGAAAAGGAATGAGCTGTACAAGATCTGTTCTTCTATAAGGGTCTAATGAACAACAGGGGTTTGATTAAAAGGCATTAGGATGAAATTGAATAGGCTGGATTGGAAAAAAGGAAATTAATTTATACAAAAACCCAATGGCTAAACTTAAATGGAATACTTAATATACTCTACATGAAATATAAGAGATTTCTAATTACTTAATAAAATATATTTAATTTTTTTAAAACTCAAAAATTAGAAAGGTGGAGTTATATGCGGCTTGGCTGAATGCATGTATTTTGGGAACGCCTGGGATGCGTGCACGATCCAACCAAGTGATACGTTGAGTTCAAGTGAGACTTGAAAAATAGGAAAAGTGTCGAGGATTTTGAAATCGTGTTAAAAAGAAAGATTGATAGTCGTACGAGCGTGGCTCGGAATCGAAAAAACGCGTAGGCGGAGTGTGTACGAGAGTTCTTGGATCAAGTGGTCTAAGTGTAAGTACTCAGTAGTTTCGAGGATGAAACTTATTCTGAGTGGTGTATGATGTAGTGCCCCGCTCGCAAAGTCAATTGGAGGAATCGAAATACCTACGACGTTCGGACTTAGCCTTGCAACGGCTGCTCGAAGGTTCGCTCGGTCGAGGCGACTCCTCGCTCAGGTAGGGTAGATTCGGTGAACTTGCCTCATCTTAGCCTTCACTTAATAACTCGCACATTTTCAACTTGCATAAGTTAGGCTTGATAATAAAAGAGACGCATCCACATAGCCTTCACTTAATAACTCGCATATTCAATACTTCTGCTTGGGACTTCTGTGCGACGACCCCGTCGCCACCGCTGTAATCGGCCGTTATGGAACCCGCCTTGTACGAGCTCAATCTAGGCTCGTGCGGCATCACGCCTTAGCGAGGACGATCGTACCTACGGAAGCGGGACGTGACATATACCAAGGGGTGTTCACCCTTAGGTCGGCGGACAGACGGCGGATACAGGATTCCTCCGGTGGCGCGCGTGGCTGGGAGACACGACGTCGCTCAGCATGGCGGCAGGCAAAGATGCTGATAGGGGCGGATCTGGGGTTCGGTACAGGAGGTCGGTCCCGTCGGACGGAGCTTTGCGGCGGCTCACTGGCGCGAAGGCACGGTGATCAGCACTCCGGATCTGGAGGCGGTAGGCAGCGGAGGTCCAGGTGAGTGATGGCTGATCTATTTGGGTTTTGGTGGCGGTTTGTGGTGTCACCGTTCCTGGTGGACTGAGGTGACCGGAATGGCAGGGACGACGAGGGCTAAGGAAGAAGGAACTGTCGGCCGACCAGTGGTCTGGCGCTGTTGGTTTATGGAGGCGGTGGTCATCCCGGTCAATTATGGTCGGATACGGTAGAGAGGTTGGGTGTTGGGGATTGGTGGCAGAGGGCGCTACGACATAGTGGAGTGAAGGCCTGTAAAGTTAGGGAGGTGTCGGTGGTCGTGATGGTGATGAGGTGAGAGGTCAGACACAAAAGAGGCGGAGATTTTGATGATGATGGTGTTGGTGACGCAGATACTGGGTCGAGAGGAGGTGGAAGCGCCAGGACAGGGGTCGGTGGCGGCCAGGAGGTGTCGGGTTAGGGTTAGAAATTGGTGTGTTGGTTGAGGGTGTCCTGCGCGACACGGAACCAAATCGAGGACATGTCCGGTATATCGGACGCGAGAGCGGAAAATGTATCTGTAATAACAATGAAAATAGTGGGCGTAGGTGATGAACACGGACACGATGCACGTAGTTGTGGTTATGGAAAGTGGCAGGACATTGAGAAAAAGACAGAGACGAACTCTCTTTATATAGGAGTTGGGACTCCTGATTCGATAAGGTGTAAAATTCGTAATAGATAACTCCTCCCCTTTGATTTAAAACTAAATAAATGTTTAAAAAAATTTAATTTAATCGTAATGCTTAATAGATAGAACTACTAATTTAAATCGATTTTCAACATAATCAAATAATTTTAAATCATATAAATTAAACTTGAAATTAAATAATTGTTTATCATAAAATATTCAATTATAAATTTGATATTATCAATAATTTAAATCATATAGATTCGAAATCAAATAAATAACAACTACAATAATTTAAATAGCGTTTAATATTTATCAAAAGTCAAAATCTTATAATTTAAAATACAATTCAAATAGCGTAAATGCTTGAAATAACCTTTAATGTTATAAGAGTAGTTTAAACCATGTTACTCCTAATCATAATCCATTAAAATCTATATTAATGTAAATAGATATTTTATAGGTCAAGTAATTCTAGATCAAGTGAATATAGATCTATTCCATAATAATTTTAAAACAACTTATATATAAATCTCATATTTAATATTATCAATAATTTAAAACATATAAATTTAAATATCAATTATTAAGATAAATCGGCACATAAATCAATTAATATTTGCAACTATTTTTTAGGCAGTTCTCAATGCCACCATTAGACACCATAAGTATTTAAAAAACGTATTTTATCTTATTAAAATAATTTGAAGCATATCGATACTTTATCAAGATAATTTAAATAAATTATAATATAATCAAATAACTGATTATTACAATATTAATGACTCTTTAAAACAATTTTGAAACTAATCCTTTGTAGTCAACAAATATTGATCAATATCATTTGTTATTTCAAATGATAAGATTCAAGAATAAATATTAGAATTTAAATAGTATTTCTAAAGTATGATTTTAAACTGGTTTTCAAAATAATGCTTAAAAATTTCAAAGAGGGGTTATTTCCGAAACACGAAAATAAAAGGATAAAATTTAAGGAGGTACAAATCTACCCACCTTAGAAATAAATTCGTCCTCGAATTTAAAGAATGTTTAGGATAGATAGGCTCGATAGGTCCGAAGGAAACTGTAGTAACAAAATTTTAATAAAATTGGTATTGATTAATAAGATAAGATCAAGGGTAACAAAAACTTTCTTAATAAGAAATATTGATCAAAAGAAGGATGGAAGTGGAAAAATAATAATAACAATAATAATAAATAAACAGATAGGGTTTGTGGTCTTGATTCATAAAAGGTTCTAAGTGTTCTAAAAAAAATTTGATACAAGCTAATAATGACCTCAAGTACAATTCATCAGTAGAAGCCTCTACCACCTTAGAAATATTATTCTCAAAATTTTGAAGGGCACGATTAGTCCTGATTAAGGATATAAGAAACGATACGATCATTGATCAAAATGGGTTAGATCGTGAATATAAGTGAACTTTAAGAAAAGATAACACGTGGCACGAGTATAGTCAAAGGGTCTAGTCACAATGGTCAAGGATATAATTGAAAGATGATTTGCTAAACGAGGAAAAAGGTTAGGCACGATTGACTACTGTTGGAATTATATAGACATGGTCAACAATCAAAATTTAGACAAAGTCTAAACTTGGTTAGAATCACTTAGATGCAACTAAGATGCAGTCACAATCAAGATTAAGCATGCAACTCACCCAAGCATTATCAAAATTAAAAAAAATTAGCACAAGCATGAACGGGGTCAAAATAGTCACGATCATAGCGGAATGAAAATCTATCACTAGCAATAATTGTTTTGAAACATAGGCACGATTATGATTATAGTCAAAATAGTTTAGTCGTGATCAAATTTGTTTAGGAACGATCAATTAGTGAAGCAAAACTGTCTAGGCATGATTATAGAATCAAACCTAGGAAAGAATACGAATTGACTCGATCAAAATATAATAAAAGGAGTCTAGTCATGATCGAAATTGTTCAAGGATGATCAAATCCAAAATTGTTTCGATATGCTTAAAATATTTATCCGTAATTATTTAGGCACAAGTTTAGAATCAAAATCTAGATAAGTTTAGGAATCCAGTCGAGATTACATTAAAAGATGACAATCTGAAAAATAGAAGGATAAGAAAGGAAGGGAGAATTACCAGTTTATTGAGAAGATTGTGACTAGGAATAAGCACAAATCAATTTAAAACTTAATAGTTATATGCCAATAAGACGTAGTCTCTATGGTATTCGAAACTCGTAAACATAATCGAAGTCATTTTACCAAGAATTTATGCCTCGCCAGTGTACAGCTAGCTGCATTAAACCCTTGGTTCCATAACTCAAGCTATGTTGCGGTAACGAATACCCTATCAACTCTATCTAATCTTGACATAACAACTCAAGGATGAAATAAGACGACCAAGACATAATTTTCAATAATGTTCGATCATCCACGCTTACTTGAAATTATTTTAACTTAGGGGTCATGCCATGCCAGTGCGCTGCTGGCTGCAGTGAATCCACAGTCTACATAAGTCAAATAAGTGGCGATAGTGCGCGGCTGTCTGCCATCATAAGTCACGGATCATCCTTTCAACTACATCCTTAAAATCTTAAAGGAGGTTCAAAAATCCTGAAACAGATTGACCATGATGGAGAAAGCTTGAAATTTGAACAAATTGATCAATATAGGAAAGTGTGCGTATCCATCCTTGAAGGGGAGGTATCAGTTTTGGAAAATTTAAACGATTGATTAGGAAGGTCATAGTCGAAGGCAAGATAAGTAAAAATCTTATAACCCTTATTTTACGGATATTCAATATTCAACGTTTGAGAGAAAAACCTTTGAATCCAAAAACTTAACTCGAGATTAATAAACAATTGAGGGAGAAGTTATTAGAAAAATAGTTCCTTAGGTCCCAAAAAAGAATATAAGTGATAAAAACTTATGATATGGCGATGTTTAGAAAAACATAAGATAAAGTTGTACAAATTATTATGATTAGGGAAAAATGACCGAAGGCAAAAGAAATATAAACCTAAATTTATATTTCTCTAATATTCAAGATCGAGGTAAAATATGTAAAAAGTACTGTCTCTGCCATTTATGAATATATTTATACACAAGTATATAGGTATAGCCTAAGTAAATCCCAAAAATTCCAAATTATCATTCTAAGAGGAGGTTATCCTATTTCCAAGAAAAAGCAAATTTAAATAGAAATAATACATATATTATATTCAATATATAATTTATAGAAATTATTCCCAATAATAGGAATGGACTACCAATATATACACATCTATATATCTACATGGACGACGTTGGTCGCACTACATGACCACCAGGACTTGGGTTGAGTTCGGGCTAATTTGGAACAACCGGATCTTCTAAAAGCCAATAATCTTAATAATAAATAAGTAAATTATTCCTATGATTATGTTACGATTTAGTCTGGTTTTTCTAGTTAGAATACATCTATGACTCGGTCTTCTCCACCATGGCTAGAACACTAGTCAAAGCACTCGACCACTCTCTCAGTGCCAAAATTCTTGGTTATCTTGCACTCCGAAACTTAATCGGGACTAAGGCCGTCTATAATAAATATTTATAAAATTCTAAAATCATATTTTAATTCAAACAAATAAATAAAATGGTATTTTTTCAAACTTTCGGTAAGATGTTACGAATCTACCCTCCTGAAAAATACCGTCGAATCAAAATGTGATAGTTTATCCTTCTATGAAAGTCATCTAGTGAGACCTATGTAGCAACCTTAACTACCCAAATGTCAATTTAAATTAGGGACTCCTAGTCCTAACCATTCTCTTAAAATTGATTTACTCCTCGTTATGAATGAGCATTTCCTAGTCGCAGGCTCGCAATAGTATGATTAACTTAAGTACTATCACGAGTTCGCAATCTTTTGCAAAAATCGACCTGCATGGGACACCACAAAAACTTGTCACGACCCGTACCTGCTTTTCGGATACGAGACGTGTCCAAGCCAGCCTACGCCACAGAATCGATGATAGAACGCTGTCACGGCCATGATGCTCAAATCATAAAATATAACATTTATTGTTCATTCACATTTCTAAATTTATTACAACACTTACAATATTTATGTTTAAAAAAAAATACAAAATTCTTACACATATGTGAAATGGCTACAACATCTATCTAAAATCTAAGTTTTGGCCTGCAAGTACACCCGTATCTCCCAATGCTAAATAGAAGCCACAGCTAACCTGAAAAATATTGGTTTCCAGTCAGGAATGGAACGAGTACAATCTCACAACAGATTCAATAAATGATAAAATCCATAAATCTGTAATAATACTGAGATACATGATAAGGGATAAACAAGAAATCATGGCAGGAATCATGCGAGTAAAAGCAGAAAGACATGGTACACAAGACAAGCAATGACAAGAAAACTGTAATATAACAAGACTATATCTAACAAGTGATTTGAAATATACTTTCGACATATAAACGGCTAAGGGATAAATTCGGCACCCTGCACGTGTCGTGTGCAGCTGCTATTATTCACGAATAGACATCATGGGATATTTTTAGGTATGTTTACATGTCTACTAATGTACTTTTTCGCCCGGCTAGTACCTATGGATTCAAACAGGTCACGAACACAAAAATATATTGGTCACGAACAACATGCAAGAATCCATAACTACTATCTCGTATGACAAGCGTGTCAAAAATCAACATGATATCAATGTAAAATATTATTAAATACAGGAAGTATAGAGATAATCAAATACTAAAACTATCAGAGATGTACTCGCCTGAGGTCCTGTTCTTAAAACTGATACTCCCGTTGGGTCCAGAATAGTCCGATTACTAGAGTAGGCACGAAGGAGTCTCAAAGTGGCAAGAAAAATATATGAACACGATTAGCCATGATCAAGGTTTCTAATCTAAAGGAATGTCATTAGCTACGATCTAGGATATTTTAGGAGGAACTTGATTTACAGAAGCTAATCCGTAATAATCATATATATACCCCTTTTTAAGATATATTATAAATATTCATAATTATTTTAGAAAGCTTTATCAAAACGTACTTAAGTAATATTCATTAATTACTAGTTAAAATAGTATATGTTTTATTTTTGAATTTATTTTCAAAATACATTTTAGAAAAGTCGATACTTAGAATATATCTTGGAAGCCTTTTATATTAAAATATTTTCGAATAGTGACACACACACACACACACACACACACACACACACACACACACACACACACACATATATATATATATATATTTTTTTTTAAATATATATATATATATATATATATATATATATATATATATATATATAAAAGGTACTGTACAATAATATTTTTATAGTTTTAAGAGTAAATACCAAAACATTTGGTAACATATTTAAGATGAAATTTATTGTATACTCTAGTACAAATACAGTATTTTCAAAATCTAACTCTAATAATATTTAACAATGACAGTATAGGGTTATATATTATTATAATAATAAAGTATGAATTCCCAAAAAATCAATTCTCTCATTTACTTCACTTCTCGGTTGCTGAGAAACAACTAATACACTTTATAATAAATGATATCAATCATATTCGAGACAGAGAGAGGGAGAGAGAGAAAAGAAGGTGGAAGTCTCACCGAGGAAGAGGGAGGCGGAGTTGCTCGCCGTGGCTCCGGCGGTGGAGGCTCGATCGGGAGCGTCGGCGGTTACGGGATTGATCTGGCCGCATCATCGAGCGACGGGGGCACTCTGGAGGCTTGGCACGGGGAACATGGGGTGTTGGATCATTCGTCGTACCCGAGCCAGATCGTCGAGAAGGACGTCGACGGGCAAGCATCCTCGCCTCTGGCCACGGCGTGGCGCTCGCCGAGTCGTCGGAAGAAACTCGTCGCCGGGGAGTGGCGGAGAATACGAGGCGCTGCACGTGGCTAGGCTCGTGGTCGCCGGCTACGGGGAACGGAGGGGGGCGGCTCCGACGGAGAGCGTCGCCAAGGTTGTTGGGGCTTGGAAGGCCGGTACCAAGCGGTATTCACCCTTAGGGCGGTGGACAGACGGCGGACATGGGATTCTACCGGTGGCACGCGTAGCTGGGAGACACGGCGTCGCTCGACGTGGCAGCGGGCAAAGATACGAACATGGGCGGATCTGGGGTTCGACACAAGAGGTCGGTCCCGCCGGGCGGAGCTTCACGGCGGCTCACTGGCGCGGAGGCGCGGTGATCAGCACTCCAGATCTGGAGGCGGTAGGCGACGGAGGTCCAAGTGAGTGATGGCTGATACATATTCGGTTTTTGGTGGCAGTTTGTGGTGTCATCGTTCCTGGTTGACTGAGGTGGCCAGAATTGTAAGGTCGATGAGGGCTAAGGAAGGAGGGACTGTCGGCCGACCAGTGGTCTGGCGCTGCTGGTTTATGGAGGCGGTGGTCGTCCCGGTCAATTATGGCCGGATACGGTGGAGAGGTTGGGTGTTGGGGACTGGTGGCAGAGGGCACTGTGACATGGTGAAGTGAAGGCCTGTAAAGTTAGGGAGGTATAGGTGGTCGTGATGGTGATGAGGTGAGAGGTCGGACACAAAAGAGACGGAGATGTTGATGATGATGGTATTGGTGACGCAGATGCTGGCTCGAGGGGAGGTGGAAGTGCCAGGACAGGGGTCGGTGGTGGCCATGGAGGTGTCGGGTAAGGGTTAGAAATTAGTGTGTCGGTTGAGGGTGTCCTGCACGACACGGAACCAAATCGAGGACGTATCCGGTGTATCGGACGCGAGAGCGGAAAATGTATCTGTAATAACAATGGAAATAGTGGGCGTGGGTGATGAACACGGATACGATGCACGTGGTTGTGGTTATGGAATGTGGGAGGACATTGAGAAAAAGGCAGAGATGAACTCTCTTTATATAGGAGTTGGGACTCCTGATTCGATATGGCTTAGAATTCCTAATAGATAACTCCTCCCCTTTGATTTAAAACTAAATAAATGTTTAAAACAATTTAATTTAATCGTAATGCTTTAATAGATAGAATTACTAATTTAAATCGATTTTCAACATAATAAAATAATTTTAAATCATATAAATTAAACTTGAAATTAAATAATTGTTTATCATAAAATATTGAATTATAAATTTGATATTATCAATAATTTAAGTCATATAGATTCGAAATCGAATAATTAACTACTACAATAATTTAAATAGCATTTAATATTTATCAAAAGTCGAAATCTTATAATTTAAAATACAATTCAAATAGCGTAAATGCTTGAAATAACCTTTAATGTTATAAGAGTAGTTTAAACCATGTTACTCCTAATCATAATCCATTAAAATCTATATTAATGTAAATAGATATTTTATAGGTCAAGTAATTCTAGATCAAGTGAATATAGATCTATTCCATAATAATTTAAAAACAACTTATATATAAATCTCATATTTAATATTATCAATAATTTAAAACATACAAATTTAAATATCAATTATTAAGATAAAGCGGCACATAAATTAATTAATATTTTCAACTATTTTTAGGCAGTTCTCAATGCCACCATTAGACACCATAAGTATTTTAAAAAACGTATTTTATCTTATTAAAATAATTTGAAGCATATCGATACTTTATCAAGATAATTTAAATAAATTATAATATAATCAAATAATTGATTATTACAATATTAATGATTTTAAAACCATTTTGAAACTAATCCTTTGCAGTCAACAAATATTGATCAATATCATTTGTTATTTCAAATGATAAATTTCAAGAATAAATATTAGAATTTAAATAGTATTTCTAAAGTATGATTTTAAACTGGTTTTCAAAATAATGCCTAAAAATTTCAAAGAGGGGTTATTTCCGAAACATGAAAATAAAAGGATAAAATTTAAAAATTCGGGAAGAGGAGTTACAGGGTTGATGGCGGTAGTGGAAGTAGACGATGGCTGTCGGCCGGCTTGGCCGGGGTCGGTGGCTGGGTAGGTGGTTTCGCTGAGACGGAGAGATGGGATAGAGATGGCCGAGTGGGCTACGGTGGTAATGGGTGATGATGATGAAGATGACGGTGGTGGTGGCGACATTGGGGTCAGGAGTGCGGGGGAGTTGCCGGAAGAGCGGGGGTGATGGTGTTGACAGGTTTAGGATAGGTTTAGGGATAGAGGGCTGAATATTTGCCGTGTCGGGGTTGTCGACACGGAGGAGAGGATGCGATGTATTTGTAATGGTAAAGTAAAATAGTGAAAGGATATGGAACCACGAACACGATAAGGATATGGAACCACGAACACGATGCACAACACAATTTTGGGTGGAGGAATATTTGGATTGTGAAATTTTTGGAAGAAGAGTAAGGAGCCTCTTCTTATATAGGAGGTGGTGCTCCTAGTGAGATAAGGGTTTGGATTCGTTTGAACTCCAATAAGATAATCATGTATTCATTCAAATTAGTTTAAATAAAATCTAAATCTAGATCACGCCATCGTTTAAGCTACTTAAATAATATAAATCAAATCTTTTCTAAATTATTTATCGTAATATATTAGGCAGTAAATCAAACTAAGATTTAAATATATTTTTTGAATTACTAAAATAACGATAGGATTTAATTTCGAAAATTCAATAACATATATGAATTAAATTGCATGCTAATACTAATTATAGTTTAAATTACTACAATAAGTTTGAGATATCTTTTCTAAAAATAATAATAATAAATAATTCCAAAAAATAAAAATTTAACTATTTGAAATACCTCTTTAATAAATTAAAATAATTACTAAAATAATTTTGAAAATTCAAATTATATGCTTGAATTAAGTTTCATGTACTCGCATGCAAATAGTATTTACATAAATATTTATTTTCAAAATTACTAACCATATTTGTATAAAAATAGCTTTCTCAAGAACATAGAACAAATATGTTTTGACAACCATTGCATGATACTAAAACAAGCAAAACTTATTTACTATATAAGTATTTCGAACTAAAATATTTAGTCGCTATTTAAGAGTTTATAATAAAACAAATTTAGAAGAAAATTTAATATTTCGTATCTACGTATCCGTACTCGTCGTATAATACCAAAAAAAAATTTTAGTAGAAATTTAGGGATTTTACATCATTCCCAACTTACAAGAATTTCGTCCTCGAAATTAAGAATAAGTAGGGGGTGTGAAGGTACAAGGATATATCGATAAGGAAGCACACTCAAATCATTGGGCGAGGCAAGGAAATAACGTTCAACATAAACATGCGATTAGTAAGTCGCAGCTTAGGTCATAAAAACAATATTACGGATAGGGTTATGGATAAGGAATGAGGGTCATGAGTTTAAAGCAACAATTAAAAGGTTAAGGGTTAAAGTTAATCAAGATTATCATGTAATAAAGAATAGCATGGTATTAAGAGAAATAAATTAGAGACCTAGAAGATATGATTTCTTGAGAGTAGGTTGAGGGCACGATTAAGAGAACGAATTAGATTTACTCCTAAATTAAGCGATTAGAAGGTCAGGATAGTAAATATAGGGCCGAGAAAAAGGGCGAG
The DNA here is from genome assembly GCA_029216955.1 of Iris pallida. Taxonomy (NCBI): domain Eukaryota; kingdom Viridiplantae; phylum Streptophyta; class Magnoliopsida; order Asparagales; family Iridaceae; genus Iris; species Iris pallida. Next base: position 5,652,233 of record JANAVB010011200.1, on the reverse strand, counting down.
TAGTTTAGGATGAAGATATAGCAACATCGAGTGATAATGGCCATAATCGATAGGAAGGCTAGAGGAAGTGCTAGTACAACGCCTTCGTCCTTCTAAAATAGGTGAAGGCAAAAGCAATAAGGAGTTCAAAGACGATATTATCGAATACATATGTGGTTCAAAGACGACCAAATAATTTCAAAGGAATTGTCAAGGCAGTAGTGGATGGGACTCCAAAGGCCAAGTTTATTTATGAGCAAGGAGCCTCTCCTTATATAGGAGGTGGTGCTCATAATGAGATAAGGGTTTGGATTCGTTTGAACTCCAATAAGATAATCATGTATTCATTCAAATTAGTTTAAATAAAATCTAAATCTAGATCACGCCATCGTTTAAGCTACTAAAAATAATATAAATCAAATCTTTTCTAAATTATTTATCGTAATCTATTAGGCAATAAATCAAACTAAGATTTAAATATATTTTTTGAATTACTGAAATAACGATAGGATTTAATTTCGAAAATTCAATAACATATCTATTCTACTATATAATAGGAAAACTTAGATGGTGAAACTTTTAAATTCCGAAAATACCCTTACATACTTATACTAATTAAAAATAGTTCATTAATTTTAATAATGACAACTTAGTAATTAGGAAGACTATCCTTTGGTCTTCCTAAAGAGTCTTCCTAAACTAATTAAGAAATGTTAAAATACGTGCAAGGCACGAACACATATGCTAGTATGAATTAAATTGCATGCTAATACTTAATTATAGTTTAAATTACCACAATAAGTTCGAAATATCTTTTCTAAAATTAATAATAATAAATAATTCCAAAAAATAAAAATAAATATTTAACTATTTGAAATTCCTCTTTAATAAATTAAAATAATTACTAAAATAATTTTGAAAATTCAAATTATAAGCATGAATTAAGTTTTATGTACTCGCATGCAAATAGTATTTACATAAATATTTATTTTCAAAATTACTAACCATATTTGTATAAAAATAGCTTTCTCAAGAACATAGAACAAATATGTTTTGACAACCATTGCATGATACTAAAACAAGCAAAACTTATTTACTATATAAGTATTTCGAACTAAAATATTTAGTCGCTATTTAAGAGTTTATAATAAAACAAATTTAGAAGAAAATTTAATATTTTGTATCAACGTATTCGTACTCGTCGTATAATACCAAAAACATTTAGTAGAAATTTAGAGGTTTTACAAGTATGTGGGCCACGTCCAGCCTACGCCGCAGTATCGGCGGTAGAACGCTGTCAAGTACCCTATAGATATCTACAACATCTAGATAATCTATAACAACAAATATACTGAAATCACATCGCAAGCAACTAAGGAAGATATGGAATAGAAAAGATATCAATAACTTTGAAATAACTAAAGTCTACAAATGTATATACGAATTCAGAATGTATCGGAGACAAATCCGATAATGAAACATAAATCATAATACAAAGGCCTAGAACTCCCGGAAGATAATTCACGGTGAATAGAACATCAAGATCCGTCTCAGCTAGCATCATCCTGTAGTTCAATAATGTGGGACAACAATTCCTAACAATGTGGTTATCCAGTTAGGATTGGAGGGAAGTACATAACCCTAAAAGCAGTTCCAGTGCATGGTAAAAAATATAGAGCTAGCAATAGAATAAAATACATGACATCATGTAAGAAAAATACAAAAAAAATAGAGAAATAGTATCATGAAGGTATAAGTAACTGAGTAAATGAATAAAATAGAGAATATGGTAAACTGTAATAAATATTAGTGGTTT